>MU151250.1:0-40895 GCA_015584085.1 Macrolepiota fuliginosa MF-IS2
GGAGAGCTAACTGAGCTGCTGCTCCTGGCACCTTCATCTGAAGAATTAAACACTAATGGTACACCAAGTGGCAGTTACAGACACCTGTTGCATTTGCTCGCTATTTCATGCCTTCATACTCCCACTGCCAACCCCGGAAGCCATGTATCTCCGAAGCCTGGTGGCCTTGATGATCAAAATCTACTAAAGACTGCATGTGGTTGGAAGAGTTTAGGCTTGTATTCGGAGTGTTTTTTTCTGGTGACCACCCTCATATTGGTATCAATAACGAGCCAACAGGATATATTTAGAACAGTGAATTTGGAACGAATTCAACCAAAATAACTTGGGACTATTGATAGGATCAACACTCGGGACAACGGAACTGACAGCAACGTAATAAAAGCGTATCCTGACCATTGGGCTCGATACAAACGAAAGCAAAAACATACAGGGGCTATTAGGCAGGAAGAACGTAGCCATCTACGTGGTCCAACGTGTATTGTTGTCCAGCGTGTTCCGCACTGTTCAACTCAGCCGAGATCTCTGTGTAGAAGTGATCCCCCACGCTACTACTCCACATCCGGTAGAGTGGGATACCCCCACACGCTGAATTAGGGTATACATAACCCGTTATGGTCTCCACATGGAACCCAGGAGGGTTCAGTGGGTCCGTAGACGTGTAGTAGTGATCGGTGATATCTGGATCATACAAGCGATAGAATGGCACAGTGCCAGGGAACTGCTTGGTAAAGATACGACCAGTGTCCCTTTCACGAACGTAGCCACCGCCATTGATGAAGCTGTTTGCCTCTGCGAAGCTTGTGGTATAGAAGTGATCGGAGATAGTGGGGTTCCAGAGGCGCAGCAACGGGACTGCCTCCGACGCAGGAGTACAATTGGCCTTAGGAGCCTGTTGAGAGGTGTTCAGGGATCAGTTGAGGAGTCGTAAGATAGGCAGGAACCTATTGGAGTAACTGTGACAGTTGTGGTGGTGGTGACGGTCTTGGTCTTAGGAGGGGGACAAGGCGCAATAGTGGGGGTTCCAGGGGGATGGGTGGTAATAGCAGTATTAGTATTCCCTCCATTTCCTGGACCGGTGGACGGCCCGGCGGGCGTGGTAATAGGCAAGCCACTGTCACCGCCGGACCCATAGTAAGGAGGCACGATAGTACCAAGGGCGACAGCGGCCAAGGAGAAGCTGAAGTACTGAAACGCATGCTGGATGAAGTTGTTGATGGGTAAGGTTGCTCACTCGAAGGTGTTTATATACCTAGACGGGTCTGGTGATTCGGCATTGTCTGGAAAAATACCAAGTGCACCACCAGCGATGACCGTACGTTTCGCAAGTCAGCATTAGCAGGAGTTGGGTGGTCGATCCGGGTTTTGATTCTGCGCTTGGTTCGGAAGTCAGAAAAGATCTAAATTTGCAGGATATTCAACCAATCCTGATCGGACCAGTTTGGTCCTATGGCCTTGATTTTTGAGAACCGCTGGTTCTGAACACGGAACTGACTTCTCTACTAGAACAACCCCACTAGTTGGTAGTGCTTGATAACTCTGTTGGCAATGTAGAGTCACCTGAGTAAAATTTAAGGTCAATGTGTTTCCAAGTGTTCACCGTGGCCGGCAACACCTTGCAATAATTTGTGAGAAATAGTACGAAGATGATGAATCGACGGCATTGTCTAGACAGGAACGCGGCAACATCGGAAGTTCACGCGGTTGCTGAATGAGCGTTCATGATCATCTGGTGCATCCAAATAACGTCGGTCATGCGTTCCAGTTTCAGCATAATGGATTTACCAGGTTAATTTGATCCCGTCGCGTCAACCCGCCATATTAAAAAATACTCTAGTCTAACGAGGATATCTCTCCTGTGCCACAGCGGGCCTTGACCGATGGGGAATATCATGAGACCCAGATACCCTAGCAATATTTCGTTCCTTTGAGCTTCTAGGAGAGGAGAAGCACCTTAAGGCACTGACATAGAAGTCTATGGTCTGGGGTATGTTATTCCGATTGAATACTGCATGAAAACGCTATAGATCACCGGTGGTTCAGGCGTCCGGAAAGCGATGTCCACATGAGTTGGAGTCGGGGGTCCAGTGGCTGTGGCTAGCTGATGGCGAGTACTAGATGCAAGAAGCGCAGATGCACGGACACATGACTACAGAAGGGTGCTCGATAGGTTCTACTGGGTTTCTGCATTTGGGATTTGGACATGAGAGGAGACCGTGGGGCGTTGTGTGGCCTCTTGAGTTAGTGCGTTGTCGATGGGAGAAAGCCGGCCAAACGGGGATGGGATGGTGGGTGAGATCCCTCGTGTTTGTCCTGAAGCAAGATCACACGTATGTCGTTAGCCACAGTACTACTCATGCAGTGTTGAACGCCAATCATAGGGATCCAGTAAATTTCGCTATTCAAACGCTCATCAGTGGAGCGAATCAGTACTTCGCGAATCCTGATGTTCGTAGTTTCGATCTTCAAGCTAGTGACTGCGAAAACTTACCTATGACGACCGGCCCTTGTAAAACCCCGGTGGCCCAATACTGGGAGATTGTAATTGTGGGTAGAGCATTTCCGCGATATTGCCGGAGTGAGCAGAATACAACACGTCGGTGAACAGTGACTGCACGCACGTTTGATACTGACACTGAACTTGGTGATTTTCGACTTTTAGCACACGCAGAGATGCGGGAAAGGAGTGTTGACTTTTCCAGGGAATCAAAGGATCACTCGGAGCCGTGGGAACAAGAATTACTTGTGTGTCCTGGTCAACGCCGACAAGTGACCCGAAGGCTTGCCACAGCGAGGACAGCTCCGGTTGAACAAGCGATTTCTCAGCGGGGAGAAGCCAGGCACAAACGTAGAAGTCCCCAGCCCTAGCGCGTTCGCTAAGCTGGCCTGTTCAAAGAATCCACAATACGCGTATGATAGTCTTCAGGGAGGTAGCTTAAGACAACCCGTGTCCATGACTTCTAGTGCTGGGATATCTTGGAAGTTGGCTCTCCATGAGACCAACGATATTACGAGACACAGATGGTTTTGTTAGAAACACACAGGGGAGGACTCAGGCGACGGCGCGTGAGTCACTTGGGCCACCCAGCAATATGTAACGTAACATATTTGCCCTTACAAGCCCAAACACGACCCGTCGGATCGCATTACACCGTTATCTTATCTTATCTCTTTGAGGCTTTCTGAAGGCAGTCTCCACCCCAGATTTCTACGCGACAGTGACCACACCCGATCCCCCGTACCCGGCGCCCCGGAGACCACCATCGAAACTGCGCCCGTTCCTAGTAACGCACCAACAGCCGGATTTTAGGGGTTACTTTGCAACATAGTGGTGCCAAGGTCAGAAAGATCATCATCGGCCCCCCTTGGCCCAAGCCAAGTCAATAGGTCTCTGTTCTCCTGTTGTTGGCGTCGGAGGCGTTGTTAGGATGCTTCATCGAGTTATAATACTAGCAGAATTGTAGCCGCGCGAGATTCTGGCCCCCGTACGGTTTGATCATAGAGTGGAGGTTCCAGGGCCACACGAATTTGGTACTGCTTGACAGTACTTATTGTATCAGTAACCCTTGAACCCGGCTTCTGCGTTTGAACAGCGCCTTATGTATTGGGTGCAGGGAAGATCAGAACGGGGTTGTTTCGAATGGGCTGGCTGATTCTGCTGGACTGGGTCCAGGGTCTACCACCCCTACACAGGAAATGGTATGGGGACGGCGATGGCTCCTAAACTCGCGGCACAGAATATTGAGCAGTAGGAACGGAGATTGTCTTACACGCTGTGCCTTGCTTGTTGTATGTATTGTCTCACTGCAGCGTTTACGCCCAGAATGATCTGATTCGAATGAAAGTATCAATTATCGGGCCAGTTCATTCGCCACATAATCGGAGTGATTCGATCCCTCCAGTTAACCGCACGGTGACAAACTGGTAGACCGTATTTGTTTTCGCCATGTTGAATGCTGGGCCCTGTGGGCTTCCAATGTATGATATGATTCGACAAGAATCCCTAGTATCCAAAAGATATCAAATTAAGTATAGATCAAGTAAATCGGTCAGGCTAGATTTCGGGGAAGACCCTCCGCATTTAACAACGCCTCCTCATCTCCTAGCTTCCTTGGGCCGTCTCCGACACGGGTATGAATAAGGTTTTTGACAGCTCCAACCTCGAACCGTTTCGCCACATTCTCATTGAATCCTGCCGGGAACTTTCCAACCAACTGACCACCGCTAAGCAAACCAAAAGCATCCTTGAAGGATCCCTCCTTTTGCGGGAAGTACGCCGCGATGAGCTCTACAATTTCCTTCACATTCTCCTTCGGTGCATAGATGACTGCATTGGGTCCAGCATCATAGGTATACGCAGCCTTGTATCCCTTGCCCGCCTCAACTGAGAGCCGGTTATACTCAACGATAACCGCAATGATCGCCCTGCTAACATCATTCATATAGAAGATGGGTGGCTCAGTGTCCAAAGCCACCGCATGGAACTGGTTCGAATCGGCCATCGTGATCCTCGCAAACGTATCAAAATCTTTCTCTAAAATTGCCTTCGAGATGTCCTTCATTCGTTGGGGAACGACATTCTGGATTCGGTGCTGGAGGAGGAGCGAAGTCTCGACGGTACGTTGCATTCCGCTGGTACTAGAGGTACCCTTTTTGTCGTCTGAGACTACGCAGATGAGAGCGTGAATGTCGGGCCAATGGGATTGTGGTGCGACTTCGACGGCAAGGGAATCGGAACCGGAGGGATCTGATCCCATTTGCCAGGCAACAAAGCCGCCGAAGAGGGACCGGCACGCTGATCCGGAGCCTTGACGTGCGATGAGAGAGAGGGTCGACGGGCCGACGGGAAGGGCGTAGAGGTACGCGAGAGAGGAAACGAGAGCTGCAAAGCCAGATGCAGAAGATGCAAGGCCAGCGGCAGTGGGGAAGTTGTTATGAGAGCATATGTGCACATTGTAGGTTGATATCTAGAGGATTGATGAGTGATTAAAAAATCGTTAGGTGTTAAAACAATGTGGTCTGACCTTGGGTTCGTTAGGATTTTTATCCTCGACCTCTTCTTTCCTCAGGCGTTTCATCTCGCGGATACAAGTGGCCAATCGGCCACCCTCCTTGATCTCATCTTCCTTGCCATTCAGCCACAGGTGATCCTTGGTGAACGAGGGATCTGCACGCGAAGTTGTTGTAGATCGTAGATGATCTTGGTCAAGAGTGACAGAAAGGGACGAGTTTGTGGGCAGAATCAGCTTTGTGTCCCGTTTGCCCCAATATCTATGAAACAATGGCTCAAGTTAGCGTCCCATCGAGGATACTTCACAACGAAACATACTTGATACAGGCAATGTTGACAGGAGCAGACGCAGTGGCTTGGTAGACGGTCATGGTAGTCGGGGAGGAAGAAGTGGTTTAACCGGACTCATCATTAAATCAGATCCAGTTCCGTTCGCTTAGGTCGGAGGACCGGGAGGGCACACACGCTAGCCGCTTCTCGATCAAGATCATCAATCGTCCGATAAATAACAATTAGACATCTTATCCCACGCAAAATAGACCGATTTCGAGATTTTTGCACAAAAAAGACAATACTAACAACCAAGTAATACACGCAAAAACATAGGAAAGAAAGAAAAGGGAATTAGACAGAAGAAAAAAAACACAACAGCCAATCTTCACAAGTAGAAAAACGACAGTCAAAACAAGCAGATATATGTATGTATGTACTAATACGTGCGTGGCCCACTGTTCATCAGGTGTGGAAGAATATATACTTGCGAGTACAAGGGGGAGGGTGGAGGGGTGAGGATGCGGCTCGGATGAATGGAAAACAAGAGATGACAACAGGTGTAGCGAGAAGATAGTGAGCGTAGGATTGGATAAAGGATTGGACTAGGAAAGGAGTAGAGCAATTGTACAGGGAACCTGGTGATGGGGCGAGAAAAATCTTCTTGACCTTGAACGAATCAGGAAGAATGCTGCACAGCGGTTCGCGAGAGTTGGTCTTTCGGATGCTTCACGCGGAACTCGGCGCAGAGAGATATATGGCTGCAGACTAGTTAGTATCGGACTGAAAAAAAATGGAAGGATGACATACTCTGAAGGGAAGTGTGCATTCGGGAACCCAACCACTTTCTCTAGATAACCTTTATCCACCTCTCCGAGTACGGCATTTACACCTAGATTGCCTGCCGAATACCATACATAATCAATCATACCCTGGAAGCTCGGTGTATAGTTGGTCAGCTGTTCACCGGGTACCGCATACGCGCTCTTGAGGCCGAGACGGTGTCGTAACCCTTCAGATGTGTACCGCCCATACATGTGTGACATGAAGTCAGGGTGGTCTGCTGCTAGCGTTCCGTTGGTCAAGAACTCATATACACCCGACTGTGGCACGGAATTGAAATCCCCACAAATGACCAAGGGAATCTTCGTTCCGTCAGAGTACGCGGGTGGCGGTCGTGGAGGTGGCAGGTTCTCTTCGCCGTCCTGGGGCTTCTGTGGAGGCCGGGGAGGAAGTTTGGCAAAATTGTTGGCGATCTTTTCGATCTCCTCCACAAGTAGCGCGACCTGGACGAGCTTGACGTCACGATACGCAGGATCCCAGTGAATATGGGCATTAGCGATAATGAACCGAGTCCCTGTTTGCTTATCCTCCATTAGACAGATGACGGCAATATGGTCCTTGCCCAAGACACGATTGAACATGTCGTCCGTCTTCTTGAAGTCTTGCCGCTGCATGGCGACAGTGCTAAACTCGAGTAGGTGCTTCTCTACCAGCTGGTATCTGGATTAGGAGATTAGTAGGAGGGGATTAACTGAGGCGTTGGACAACGCACCTGGATGCCTTATAGAACGTCGCACATCCATCAACCAACCTCCTATCCTGCTCATTGCTCATCGTCTTTGCCCTCGACTTCGGCCAATAGACACTTTCGTAGTCATGTAGACCAAGATTCTTGGTGAAGTAATCCTCATACTGCGCCACGTCTACTTCTTGCAGACATAAAAAGTCGGCATCCGAGTTGACGACCTCATTCAAGATCAACTCCTTTCTATATTCCCATGACAGTGCCCACGCGGGTGTATATCCATACAGTCTCTCCGTTGCGTACTTTTCACATAGGATGTTGTAACAAAGCACACTGAATGCCTCGGCACTGGGATCGTGAAGAAGGGCATCCCGTTCGGGAGGAGTTAGGAGGGTTTTCCAAACTCGGTCGGGGGGAGGCGCTGGCACGGGACCTGAGTCTCGCAGATAGGACACGAGAGCTGGTGTCCCATCTTTCTGCACCAGTGATTTCAGGTGCCCATCGAGCGGATTGCCTTCAATACCCAGCGTTTGCAGTTGATGCAAAGTCCCAAGCTCGGGAGGAAGCGTCGACAAGTGATTGTCGAATACATACAACTCTTTCAATTGGGTGAGCATGCCAAGCTCGGGTGGTAGGGACGTGAGATTATTCCCCGACAAATCCAGAAGTTCCAAGTGTCGCAACTTGGCAATCTCCGGTGGAACTGATGTTAGGGCATTATGGTTCAGGTAAAGGGTGACGAGGAAAGTGAATGAAAAGAGACCCGAATTGGGCGGAAGGTTCTTGATATTGACGCCTCCCATATCTAGTGAGCTCCAGGTATTCTCGGGCGGCCGAATAGTATGAGGCCGCGGGGCCACAGCGATGGGGGCTACCGTCGACGAGGGGTGATTGGTTACAGACGGTGACCCATCGCTCTGCACATCGGTAGGGGAACCGGAAGAGGGATCAGAGTCTTTGGAGGTGCCATTGACTTCGGGTGGAGGTTTATTCGGATTTGTGATGGTAATCGCGGACTTGGCCACAGATCGCGCAGCCATGGCGCTTGCACGAGCGCGGTGATGGGGGGACCGTGAAGAGCGAACCATCTAAGGAGAAATGCGGTGTGCGCGTAACAATGAGAACAAAGAAGTGCCACAGGACAAAAACTGCAAGCGCTGACGTACCTCACATTTGAGCAACTGCTGTTGCCAATGTTGCGACATGATCTGGCCATTCACACTTGCTGGGGAGCCCTGTGCGTACGGATGCTGCGGGTGCGATGTGCCATTGGGAGGTGAGGGATAATGAGTAAGAGAGTTATGGTGGTGATGCTGGAGCGGGGGATGGGAGAGGGGATGGTGGCCAGGATGGTGTTGCATAGGATTCACGCTTCCATTGGGGTAGAGCGCATATCCGGGGGACGGGGGTGGGGGGCCGACGGTGGACTGAGAGCCCGGGGCGACGAGGATAGGATGATGAGGACGGGTCCAAGGGGATTGGTCATGATGGTTTGCGAGTTTGTGGTTGATGCCAGGCGACTGCTGAGGGTAGTACATCGCATTTGCGACAAAAGAGTGCGCCAGGAAAATATCCAAGAAATGAGCTCAGCCTCGCTCCTCCACCCGAATGGATTCAGCACTGGATTGCGCAAATACAAAGATGATTTGCTGTCCACGATCGGAGGTTGCTTTGGCGGTCTTTGGTTATTGTTCTGTTCAGTGGCGACAATTATATGTATGTGCGTGTGCAGTCGGTGATGAGCGTAGTGGACGACGTTGACAAGAGCAGTCGTCGAGTCGAATCTACTCAACAAAGCCGGTAGCACTGTGGGAATCCTGACTAAGCAGTCCGCACACATCCTCTCTCCTCCGAGTCCAGGTCTCCTGACTCTCCTTCCTCCCTGCTCTCTTCTTTCTCGTGCCTCTCGGCCTGCTCTTTGCCCCGCTCTTAAAGATGTCCCCGGCAGTGACAATACCAATCTCTCTTTCTATAATAACACAGCCTCAGAAATGACCAAGAATGATATATTAACTTCAGGTATACACAGTTCACAACAAACGATCCCAAAACTCCTTCAAAGCCTCCGCTTATGCGTTAACCCCGATTATGGGGCTCAGGTAAACCTCGTAGTCATCTTCATTTGTGGCATCTCCCGTGATCTTGAGCGCACGGAAAAGTAGCCTATACAAGCCGTTGGGGATCGTTGTCCCATTCGCAAACGTCGGGGTCACCACGTCAAACGTGTTGAATCCGTTGCCGGTAGGATCCTGTGGTAAAGTGTCATGAGCATTAGGTCACTGCCATGTATATTTCGGATCGAAAAAGGGCAGTCGTACCTCGTTGTTCCGACTAAGGAAGTCAATCTCCAAGATGGAGCCGAGTGTCGGTACTTGGGAAAATGTTCCTGCTTTGTGGGGTTGCGGGAACGTAAAGACGATCTTGTTACTGCCGTCAGCCCGGGTGTTCAGACTAGTATTGACCTGAATGTTTGGGTCGACAAGGTCAACCACGACACGAGGAGTGCCAAATGCTTGGCTGTATATCCACGAGATGAATATAACGATTCCCCATTCTAAGGACAACCGAGGCTCACCGCCATAACAACGTCGGGAGGTCCAAACCGACAAACGTGTAATTCACCGGACCCGCTTGGACGTTGCCTTGACTATCGAGGATTGTCGGAATCGGCACACCAAAGAATATATCAGTGTCATCAACGACCTGCTTATCAATCAGAGAGCCAACGAGACCGAGATAAGTGACGTGGAAATTCTGCGAGCCATCCGTAATCTCGATAAAACCAGAGTAAACTGGGAACGTCGAAGCGTCGAGACCGTGCGGTCCAGCAATAGTAGCAGTGACGGTTTGAGATGCACCGGGTCGGAGAGAGAAGCTCGAAGGGGATACGGACACCGAAGCAGGAGCATCGGTAAGAGGGACAGGTCCATCCGCGGGGAATATAGTTCCAGCCTGGACCGTCAGGGCGGTACCAGCGGGGACATGACTAAGAGTGTACTTCTTTGAGGTGGACCCGGTATTCTTGATAGTGAACTTTTGCCTGTGCAAACGGCCGAGCTCAATTAAACACCGTTTCCCAGACTCATATTATTCACTTACACAGGTACGGCATGTGCAGTATCGTTCACGATCAATTCCGTTGGGGAAACCAGGGTCTCTGCGTGTACTGCGTTGAAAACATTGACCAAGCCAGCACCCTGTTGAGTAACCGTCTGCAATGGGTCGCCGTCGGTATGGCTTGATGCCACTCTCTGTCCCGTGGATTCAAGCAGGGACCGAACACCTTTCGCAACGTCAGCGGATTTCCCCTTTACCGAGAGGATGAGGGCGGCGCTTGCTGCCGTGAAGGGCGTGGCCATGGATGTACCGGATTCAACTCCGAAGGAGCCAAGAGGAACAGGGAGAGTCGAGAGGATGTTGCCACCCGGAGCTGCGACGGCGGGTTTGAAGAAAAAGTCGTTGGATGGACCGTAACTGAATCACAACATTTGTAGTGAGAGGTATATCCTGAAGGTATCAGTCGTAATCCTACCTGGTAAAGCTAGAGATGAGACCACCACTAGGGTCAGGGAAGTTGGTTGATCCACCAGATTGAGGGAAGGAAATCGTGACGGGTGCACCAGCGACGAATTCTTGGACAAGCTTGAAAGGCGATCAATTCAAGTCTTGAACGTTCCTAAGAATGGCAAACACTTACGAATTCACCGTCAGCAGCTTGGATAAGGGCGGCAGTGAAATTTGCTCCGACATCAATGGCGGCAAATCCGCTCCCGTTACTGTCCAATATCTCATTAGTCGGAACAGCCCTCGGGGGGTAAAACACTCACTCGTAAATCAAAGCAACCTGAGCCCCCTTCGCCGCCGCGTTTGCTACCTTCTGTGCAAATGTACATGTACCCCTACGGATAATGACTAGTTTATCTGACAGGTCGGGTGTGGTATCCGGAAGCGGATTGCATGCGTCATCGACGACGGTAGTCGAGTTAGAAGTAGCAAAGATCGGAAGTTCGCTTGTGACGGGAAGGGGGAATGTATCGAAGTAGGTGATGGGGTCGTGTTGGGCACCGTTGACAGTGGCATTCTGCAGAGGAATGACTGTGCTTTACACATCCACCAATTTAGACAAACGATTGTGCAATAAGGGTGAACTCACTTGTCAAGACTAGCTACAGATATGGCATTGATAGCATTTCCGGGGCTAGAGGTGTACCAGGAACCTGAAGCACCCTGGAGATTTCATACTCAAACTCGAGGTTGAGGAAGAAGTTGCTGACGAACTCACATCGTTACCCGCGGCAATAGTAATAACCTTGCCTAGCCCGGCGAGCCTGCTTGACACGACAGCAGAAGATGATTCCGTCCAACCATCAGCACCTCCGAGAGACATAGTCAGGATGTCTTGACCATCCTTGAAACCTGTCAATAGGGCGTCCACCAGGACTATGCAGCACACCAGCAAAATCAGAACGGTTGTCCCCATACACACTCGGGAGGAGACGCACCATCATCAGTGACGGAGCCTGTGCATCCGAATACCCTATAACTCGTAATGGATGCCTCATATGCAACACCGCTAATGTTGAATGGATTGCCGGGGTTGCAACCAATAATCCCCTATACCATAAACCGATCAGTCCTTATGCTATCAAAACTTAATCAAAAGATCCCGCCCGAAAGGGATGCGAGAGCTTGTTCTGCTTCGGGAAGGCACTTACAGCCACGTGAGTGCCGTGTCCATTACACTGGTCAAGGGGATCGTCATCTGGCATCGGTGTATTCAATCCTGGGGCAAGGATTATAATCAGCCCACGAATGATGTTCTAGAGAAAGTTCTGACCAGTATAGTTATCTCCCACGAAATCAAAACCACCAATTATCTTATTTCCTGGCCCAATAGCACCACCAAGGAATGGGTGGGTGTAATCGATGCCTGATCAATTTCTATAAGGCCAGTGTTGCAAAAAAGCGACGACTACATACCAGTATCAATACTGGACGTAGAATAGTGAGATTATCTCGCAGTTTCGAATGTTGCAGTATTGCTTACATGCCGATCTTAATCCCACTGCCCAAAATGCCCTGGGCATGAAGCTTATCGACACCCTTTGCGGATTTTAACTCTTAAGCACGCTTAAGAACTTGGGATATGGGACATACAGTAAGGATATGAGTTGATTCAGAGTCAGGTGGGATTGCTGGGTCGTCGGGACCGGTAACGACATGCTTGAATACGGGCCTGGCGAAAGACACCGTCACTATTTCTAGAACCTATTTTTATCAGGATAAGGGCTTACTTTGGACTATCGAACATCCGAACTGGGCGAATAGCTGTTACACCAGGCGCATCTTGCAAAGAGATAGCATCCTTTAAGAACGCGTTTATATTTAGCCACAGAACGAACACACGAGCATGAGAATGAGCGGATATTTACCTGAGGATTTTCCAGGGTAATTGCAGCTCCAACGAAAAGGCCTTCGGCTTTGAATTCCTTGGTTACGTGAAAGCTAACGTCCCGAGTTTTGAGGTGAGCATAAAGTAATTCATGTGGCTGATACAAAAGGTTGTCAGGGTGAGATTGTTATAATACATGATAGATGAAGTACGTACTGATGCCAGTGAGCGCTTCGCAGTGGGGATATTAGCAACGTCATTGACTTCGACAATGAATTTGTTGGCAACAGTAGGAAGGTTAGACTTGCGTGGAACGCTTGATATAGGAAATGCTGCGAACGCCGAGCATGCGCTCAGCAAGAGGACCAACGACGTCGGGCTCTTCATGGCGATAAGCTGCAGGGGAGCAGTTCTTGTCCCACATAGACAGACATGGGTATTTTATACGTGACAGGCACTGAGATAGAGGCATGTGGGCATGCGAGAGGAACGACCGATAATGCGCCCTCGGACTGTGTTCAGGCGAATGAGATTACCACCGCAAGGGTAAATACAGTGTCTCGAGCTTCTCGATGAGAAATAGAACACCGGAATCGCGCCCTGGCAAGATTTCAAGATCTAGTAAGTTGAAGGATGGTTGCCACCGGATCGCTTAGCATGTCTTGCCGTCAGAACATGATACGCCACTATGACGAGATTTGGTACCAGAGGGGTAGTCCACTGTTCTCGGGCGATGGGTTTGGTGGTATGTTGTTTTGCAGGCAGCCACGCTGTGTTGGTCCCTGAGATATCACGAGTCAAGTTGTGGCTTCGCAAAGGCCTGCGATATGGCGATACGAGAATGGTTATGATTACGCAACCGTGCGAAGCGAGGGGATGGTGATGGAATATTTCGCAGGCCGTGCGATACCACGAGGTACAGCTGCGGAGGATCGTTCGCAATAGAGGCTCGTTTGTCATATAAGGCAATATTGTACGCCAGAATATCCGTGGAAATCCGCGACTTCTGATGAAGTAGAGGCCATCCGTGATGCGAGCCACTACGTGAGGAGCGTTCAGCACAAAGATCGCAGGGTAGCACCATGTGCTCAAGCCAATTCGACGCACATGGTAGATGATATCGTTTGAGTTTCAACCTGTTTGCTGCTCTGCTGCCTCCGGCGTTAATATTCGAAGCTGATTCCCTAGGACTAATCGACTACAAATCATAGGGCCCCAATCGCTCAAAGCCCAAACTGAAAGCTGAGAAGGGTAGAGGAGTGCGGGAGGGTTTGGTTGGTGGCATCCCCATAAAGCGATGCTTATCCTGGTATTTAGCTAACTGAGCCCGTCACCTGACTTGTGATTAAAGTGTGGTGTAGAACTGTGTTCGGCGCGTCCGGGTCCGTGGTCAGGTTGTGGTGAAGCAACTTGTAGAACCGTTAAATGGGGATCACGTGAGGCAGAATCATGACGCGCGCTTTCAGCTCGGAGATGAAATGAGCGGCGCCGGCGCCGGGCAATCATACAAGTCTCTTCACCTCTCCTCGTCACTACAGCCGCCAGCTCGAACCAAAACCACGTACAGCTGTCGTCTGCCGCAGCACGTAACGAACCGCTCGACCTTTTCTTCAGCATGATCTTGCCGCCGTCGTCAGTGCCGCTTAGCTATACCGTTGCACAGTCAACTCCCCACAGCGGAAAATATGGACCAGAACATATACTACTGGATAAGCCCCTAGACCAGTCTAGCAGGTGGAGTGGCGCCCAACAAGGGAACAATGCGAAGCAATGGATCCTGCTAAAGTTGGATCAAATGTCAATTCTGAGTGCGTGAACTCGATGGCACCCGGCGAGCGGTACTAAATAGATGTGCAATTATAGGAACGATAACATTTGGAAAGGCGAGTACCTTATGACTCGAAAGACCCGAAATACTAATATGCCTCTCCAGTTCTCTAAGCGTATGAGTTCATTGAGTTGCCCTCAACGGCAATATTCTGACCGCACTCTTAGCACATCCATGTAATATGAAGGATTTCAAGGTGTATGTTGGGATCACGCAAGACAACCTAGTAGAAGTGCTGCATTCCGGCCTCAAGAACGATACTACTCCCGAAGCCT
The DNA here is from genome assembly GCA_015584085.1 of Macrolepiota fuliginosa MF-IS2. Lineage (NCBI taxonomy): Eukaryota > Fungi > Basidiomycota > Agaricomycetes > Agaricales > Agaricaceae > Macrolepiota > Macrolepiota fuliginosa. The sequence goes on from MU151250.1 coordinate 14,305, forward strand.
TTGCTATACGTTATGTCAACAACGCCCAGGTTTGTTTCCCAACACGCTACGTTAAAATTGTTCCTCTTTCGTACGTTCACAGTGTCCTGTCTGTCACAACTCTGATGCTCACAGTATATGCAGTGCCCATGGCCAGAACTTTCACACCTCAATATGGCACGTCTCCATGACAGGAATTGCGGACAAGAAATATGTGGACCACATCTACCAAATCCACGAAGAGGTATGCCGTTCGGCGTCACTCCACGACTCCCATTCACCAGAAACTTCTAGCACCGAGAAAGTATTGTCCTTCGCCACATCCTCAAACACCTCAGGCAGCGTCGCCTTCTTAGTCCATACCAAGACATTCTCTCACGAGCATTCACTGTTGAACACCCCTTTGTTACCCAACTCCATACAACCCTGGTCCTCCAAGGCGCATTTAAGGATGCAGAAAAGCACCTCAGGACTCTTTCTTCTTCTGGCCTTTTCTCTTCATACCTCCAGACTTCACACCCTTACGCACTGTGGGATAGGATTACGGGAACAGACAGAGATGGCGATGTGCCATCACCTAGGAGTGGTCACGCCATGTGTCTGGATCACATTAACCAGGTGGTGTACGTGCACGGAGGCTATAACAGTGAGAAGTGTTTGGACGATCTCTGGGCGTATAACATCAAGGAAGATGAATGGCAAAAGCTGAGCGATTCAACGCACCGTCAGGGTGGCCCCAGTGCCCGAAGTTGCCACAAGATGGCGTTTGATGCAAAGTCTGGTAACATATATGTTTTGGGAAGGTTGACAGATGTGGACGCTGCGAGGGCACCCGTTCCTCGACGAGGACCCTCAAACCCAAGCTTTGTGGGGCCTTCGGGTTCTCACAGATCAGGGCAGCCTTTGTTTACTCTCCCCCCTTTGCCACCACCACCGACGACTGATCCTCCCACTGTCAATACATATCACTCCGAGTTCTACGTGTATTATACGAGGGGATCTGATAAGGGGACATGGAAGTATAACTCTTTCGACACTGCTGTGAGTATCCTCTCTCTCTCGACTTTTGTGTTCTAATCGAGTGCGTATGTAGAGCAGTGGGGGTCCACCCTTGGTCTTTGATCATCAAGTGGTCGTTGATAGCGAAAGGCAAATTCTCTACTCATATGGTGGACGAGTACTTGACGGTGATTGGGACACCTACAAGTACGCCGGCCTCTACGCATACAGCATCAAGACAGGGAGATGGAAGCTCCTTCAGTCAGTAGCTAACTGGTATTCCCATGCATATATACTGAGTAAAATTCCAGGCCCGCAGATAATTCACCCTGCACAATTCCTCCTCGTTTCGGGCATTCAATGGTCCTTGAGCCCAACGCAAATACGCTTTATATTTTCGCAGGTCAAAGGGAAGACAGGTACCTTTCGGATATGTATGCATATGATCTCAGCACAAATACCACAACGGAGCTGTTTTCAAACTTCACAGCAGCTGGGGGACCAAGTGCATGTTTCACTCAGAGAGCAGTCATTGATACAGATCTAAAAGAGATATATGTGTAAGTCTGTAACACACATTTTTGAGTACTGCTGACGGAACTTCTTTTAGGTTCTGCGGTCTGGTCACTGATTCAGCAGGGATGGTGGGGTATCTCCCGGGTCGGCTGTACAACTGGGTGTACAGGTACAATACACGGCCTGGCACATGGACTTGTATTCTACCGGAAGGTGACCAAGCTCGACGACTCAACCCTACTCCAAGTCCAGAAATGAAGAAAGTTGCGGAGCCGTGTCCGAGGTATGCGCATGAAGTGGTATACAACCCGAAGTCGAAGCGGATGTACCTGTTTGGTGGTAGTACGAGTTTTGATGAACCGGAGGAGGATGACGCGATGGGTGATATGGTGCTTGACGGTATTAAGAAGATGAACGATTTCTGGAGAATGGAGATATGTAGGTGAGTATCATGTATCAGGTTCGGCGGGTGCATCCTGACGCATTGGGTAGACCGGGATCAGAAGAGATAGTTCGGAAGGCAAAGTATCGAATTCGGCGGCAACAGTGGGTTTCCAGTCGTGGACTTGCCCGTGACCAATCATCTGACGCCTTGTGTAGGTTCCGCGAGATGTGTGAAGATAGTACACCAACGAAGGCGCTTTCTTTCTTGAAATATCAAGTGTCACCCGTCGTAAACCACGATGATAAGAATGAAACGGAGGACTACCGGTCTCTGATGACATTCCTCCTTGCACCAAAAACCTCGGTACCATCATTGGTTGCCTCCCTTCTTCCAACTTCTGCGTCGATCTCCAACGCTCCATCGCCGTTGTCAGACACAGGCTCGTATACGGGCTCGACAGAAAGTGATGGTTGGACAAAGATGAAGTCAAGAGAAGGTACACCGGACGATAATTCATGGACGAACGAGATCGTGGAAGTCGACGATGACGATGAAAATGAGTCTTTCGGTCGAGGGCCGCACCCGAGATTGAGTGCGGAGCTGTTGAGGTCCGCTGAGGATCCTCTAGAGAAGAAATGGCGCGGGGGAGGGAAGGGGGCACCTATGTCAGCGGAAAGGTATGCTCAAAGAACGGAGGTGTTTGAAAGCCTGCTGGAGTTTGTGAGTGATTGGGACAAGGAGCCTTCAGGGAGCTTGTTGGACTTTGTAACGAGGAATGATAGTAGAAATGATGATGTGTATGCCGTTTGATGATGGACACTCTCATTCGTATATTGTGTATGTGTTCGTTGTATCGTGGATTCTTTTGTTGAAGCTGGGCAACACCTATTATACCATGGACTTTATAATATGACGGCATCGATCTGTGATTGGTGTTTGGGCGAGTCTTATTCACGTCAATAAAATGTGCAAATCATGGACTGTTGGGGAAAGGACCTATCAGAAAATTGCGCGCAACTGTATGACATCACTGCGATCGATCGAGGTCAATAACACCGATCCGCTACATATGTATATCGGAACGGAACGACAAATAATAATACATTCGGTTTAGCGTTCGGAGTCCGGGACCCGACCCTTGAACGGAAGAAGTGCAGCAAAACTGGACCTCCGCTGCTACCCCCCACTTCTCTCTGGCACAACGCTCCACCAGTAACGCACGAATGCATGTCTACTTTGGTGCTGTGTGGCTGGTTTTCGGCGCTGGAAACTAAAGGAGCTGGAGAAGGAACACTAAGATGACAGGAAGACACTTGGTAAGGAAGATCTCAGATTTGGACCGTAGTATATCCAGAGTCGAGCGGAGAATCCTCTAATAACTGAGAGACACAGGATATAATGGGATGCAGTTATGATAAAAGCCTCTCCAAAGTCTCCAGGTTTTGTCTTCGTTTATTATGTTTAGCGTCATGTGAAACCGGCTATCAACGGAACCTGCTCCTGGGCCGGACACCAGGCACATGTTTGGAACCCCGGGTCGAGGTGGGGTTGTCAAAGCCCTTCAAACTGGTCTTGTCGCATTACCATTTCCATCTGCTGAACCCTCCGTCTTATTAGCGGAACTTCTCTTGTGCAGCGGAAGGTCGTCCATGATGGCGGCAAACATTGTCAGGAGGGGCTACGTCACCGCGTTTGCAGGCCTCGCTCCTCATCTCGACCTTGCGAAGTCAATCCTCTTCTATTATGTTCTGGCGACATATGCACTCAAGGCGAAGCGCCATATTACTGCGAGAGGTGTGGTGGCGAGCGCTAAGGAGATTTATGCCTGGGTCGCAAAGGTGCGTAGTTTGTCCGTGCTCAAGTTGTAATATCCGGATGCTTACACCTGCACTCCGGATTATAGACCGTCGTGCATCTAGCGTTGAGGCTCCCTGCAACTAAGAAAAAGGTTGAGGATCAGATGGGGCAAGCAAAGCTGGATATCGAGAACAAACTGGTGCCGAAGGGTCCCAAGGTCGTCAGGCATCTGAGGTTGCCAGAAGAGGGCCAATCGTTGGAATGGATTCTGGCGGAGATGGATAAGATGGATCAGGAGTTCGAGAACAAGACAGACTGGCGCGCAGGGAGGGTTTCTGGGGCAGTCTATCGTGAGTTCTAGACCCCCCCTTTTGGGCCTTACATAGAAAAGCTGATCGTATTTCTCCATAGACGGTGGTGATGAGCTTGAGAAGATCATCGTTGCGGCGTATGAGCGGTACTGCGTCTCAAATCCGCTTCATCCAGACGTATTCCCTGCGGTTAGGAAGATGGAGGCTGAAATTGTCGCCATGACCCTCAGGTTGTATAACCACCCCGATGGTGCTGGTGTTGTGACTTCTGGTGGGACAGAGTCAATCATCATGGCAGTGAAGGCTTACAGAGACTGGGGGCGTGCGGTCAAGGGTATCAAGGAACCTGAAATGTGAGCATTTTTGTCGCCGATTCGGTGAATGTGATACTGAGGAGTGGTTTGTAGGATTATCCCTTCCAGTGCACACGCCGCATTTGACAAGGGTGCTACATACCTCGGAGTGAAAGTTCATACAATCCCTGTGGATAACTATACACGAAAGGTGGACCTCAAGCGGGTCAAGCGCGCCATGTAAGTGACCAGATTATCTAGATGCTCCAGGGTGCTCAAGCTTTGTTAGCAATGCGAACACGATCATGGTAGACACCCAATTTCACGTGTACGAAAGCGAGCATTGACTTTGTATACTAGCTCGTTGGATCAGCAATCAACTTCCCCGATGGCAATCAAGATGACATTACAGCGCTTGGTCAACTCGCTTCCAAATACAATATCGGTTTGCACGTTGACTGCTGTCTGGGTAGTTTTATTGTGCCATTCTTGGAACCCGCTGGCCTTGCTAGTGGCCAAGATGGTCGGTACAAGCTGCTCCCATTCGACTTCAGGGTTAAAGGCGTTACCAGTATCAGCTGTGACACCCATAAGGTATGTCGCTCGTGAAATATCTTTGGGCAAGCTTAATCGTTTGTCGTAGTATGGTTTTGCGCCCAAGGGTACCTCGGTGGTGATGTATCGCGACTCTGAGCTGCGCAAGTACCAGTACTATGTCCATTCCAGTTGGAGTGGTGAGTTCGACATGTGCACTGTGCATCATGTTTCGGTTTTGATTGTCTGCAGGTGGCGTCTATGCTAGTCCCTCTATCTCTGGTTCTCGGTATGTTACGGTCTGGCATGTTTCACTCGATAATCACACTGATTTTCCCATGCAGACCCGGTGCATTATTGGCTGGAACATGGGCCGTTATGCAACACATGGGTTCCAAGTATGTCTGACCTAACATCCTTCCTAACGTCATACTAAATCTGCCTTCAGAGGATATCTGGAATCCTGCCGGAACATTGTCACCGCCGCAAGGCGTATCGCTGATGGAATTCGTACATCAATACCTGAGCTTTATGTTGTTGGTGATCCACCCGCATCGGTTGTGGCATTTGCATCCAAGCATCCCAATGTTGATGTAATGGAAGTCGGTGATTCTATGGGCAAGCGTGGCTGGCACTTGAATGCTTTGTTGGACCCCAAAGCTGTCCATATTGCTTGCACGGTAAGTGCCCTGCTGATCTAGACGTTCTTTTCACATGCGCTGATCATTATCATCTATTTTTGAATGCAGAGACTCACGCTTCAAGCTGTGGACCAATTCATTGCGGACCTTAAGGATGCAGTCAAGGAAGCCAAGGTTTCACCCTCTGGAAAGGGCACTATGGTATCGGTATATGGTGCGTGCAACACCTGCTTTGTTTTTGCATTCTAACCTGGAACTCATTTGCAGGTCTCGGAAGGTCGAGCGCTGTTGGGCCCGAGCTGGTCGGAGAATTGGCAACGGCGTTCTTGGATTCCCTGTACAAGGCGTAATAATAATATCTTCCGTCGGACTTCGTAGATATCCTGTGTTCTTTGATGTTATCTCGGCGCCTGTCTATTTTCTAGTGCTGAAGTATGTAATGGTTAACGTAACGCCCACCGCATAGGGTTGCTTTGCCGCATCCCTAATTTAATGCATCACACAGCCAACACATCACCCCTCTCCCCACATAAGACAAACAAACAAGATCCGTGTACGCACAGTTGCTCCAATTCTCTCCAGGCCCAGTGGTTGTTACGGGGGACGAAGTCGCTTCAAATAACGGGACCGCTGACGGAACGATATTGCAACACCCGCGTATGAGTCCAGATGGTACATGTCAACTTCTGAACAATTATTTCCGTTGAAAGCTGATCGACGTGAATGACAGGATATTGACACAAACCCCAAACGCATAAACCGTTCCCTTACCAGGAAACCAACCCTAGCGTCACCCGTCCCTCACTTACTCCCCAACAACAACCCCCCTTCCCAAGAAGATATAGAATTGGTACAAATCGCCCTACAGAAGACTAATTGGGAGATTGCATGTTTCCAGCGAGGACGTGACGGGGGGCCGCCCACCGCCCGCGACTTAGAGGAGATCGAGGCTCTCCAAGAATTCATCCACGCTCACAAACCTCTGCTATCTATCACACGACGTCTGCCTTCGGAAATATGGGCTCTCATATTCGAGCACACAATTTCTAATAGGCAGTATACGCCCGAGTGCTCGGATATATCACAAATAACGAAGCTCAGCTTCGTCTGCCGCACCTGGCGATTCATTGCGCTATCAACACCATGCCTGTGGGGGAACCTTCCTTCATTCCAGCTTAACAAAAGGAAGACACTAAATCAGGACTATTGTCGCCGTGTACAAACAATCCTAGAGCGCGGATGCGAAACTCCCATCTCATTTCACGTGAAAGCACCATTCGAGAACGTAGAATCACATCCGTTGCTAAAATTGTTGAGCGAACACTCTCGTCGTTGGAGGCACGCTATTTTCAAGACGACAGCGATAACTTGTGAGGGACTAAAGGTATTTGATCAACTCCCAGTATTGCATACGTTGGACCTCGAAGCAGACAACCTCAAGGCCCTCCCCCCAGTCGTCACTGTTTTTCGAAATGCGCCCGCTCTTCGAATCGTCAAAATTAAGCATTTATGGCCGGTAGAAATAGAACTCCCATGGCATCAGCTCGAGGAGTACGCGGAAAGCAGGGGGGGCCCGCTTAACCTCACACAACTTCTCGAACATTCAAGGAACCTACGACATCTATCTTACTATCCGCCTAGCATTGAACGGGCCACCGGCCTCCATTTCCCTCCCGCTGTATTCCGAGAGCTCACCTCGTTGCGGTTGCACTGTGCCTACATGGAGACATCAAACATACTTCTGAACAACATCACTCTTCCCGTGCTCACAGATATTCAAGTTACCACCCACGAAAACATTTTCGATCCGCTTATCAACCTCGTACGAAGGTCAAAGTGCAGCCTTCGGAGGCTAGCCTTCTCCTCTCCTTCGTACGAAGCACCGGCCGGAAAGCTGACGGAGCTGTTGCTCCTGACACCTTCCCTCGAAGAGTTGGACATCAACGATGCACCAGCCGAAGATCTTACACACCTGTTACAGCCGTCCATCGTCCCATACCTCCGTACTCTCGTCGTCGGCTCTGGAATCCATTCACCCTTGAAGCCCGATGGCTTCGATAATCAGTTATTCACCGCGCTAGCGCGGTTCCGCTGTTCCGCGGAACGAACTTCACCACAGGAAGGAGACTGTGTGCGACTGGAAGAGTTTAGGCTCGTATTTCTACGTCCGGAAGAGTGCCTGTCCTCACATATTATACTGGAGGGGTGGGACGGAGCCCCGGTATCCCAGGATATATGGGAGACCTTATTGGGGTGCGTAGCAAGCTTGGGTGAAGGGATAAACTCCCTACGTCTGAGGGGCCGTTGGCAGGAAAAACTAAATAAAACGCCGGACACGGCAAGAATAAAAATGGCTTTAGGCATGCTGGAAAGTACGCCAGATGTTGACTCCCGAGTCATTCTAGTGAGCAGTGTTTCGTTCTTACTCGACTATTAAATACTAAAATGGCATATTAGCGATCGAACGCCACATATTGTATCCCGGTGCTCAGCCACCTCGTGGTATCTAAGCGCATCTCGAATGTGAACCAGAAAGCCATCGCGGATATAGCTTCCACCCTCGATCGCATATGGAGGGTGCGTGCCGAAGAGGATAATTTAATGTTGAACTGGATCAGAAGGGGAGAGCACTCTCTCACGTACTATCCTGACCACACAAAAGGTCCGTCCGAGCCGCTACCTCCAGAATAATTTTGCTAAGGTCTCCGGTAGGTATTGGTGTAACGGAATTTCTGTATGGTATTCCAGAGCCCCTCCTTGCTGACGAGCTCTTCTGGCCAAGTCATAGCCGCTCGGCATGGTGAGGACTTAGTATATGTATCTAGGATCAGTCCCTGTGTCATTTTCTATAACGAGAAAGATACTACTGGTTGCTTCGTCGTACTCAACTCCACATGGTCTTATCGAGAGTCGGATAGGGCATCCGCCCTCAGGGGAACACAGAGAAATCGTAGGAGTTGGCGCGGAGGGGTCCTGTTGGTGGGACCGCCACGGGCAGCCCCAGACCGGAGCACCCCTCCATAAGTTTCGTGTTTTGTACTGATATTACTCACAGTCCGGCTTAGGCTCCCAAGCCCCACCAGATGTGGCCAACATCTCCGGCTGTCATATCCTGAGTGCCTCGGGTTCCATGGTATTTTGAACGGTGCCCGACGGAATTTTAACTTTAACAAGACATTTGTTTTGTAAGATGAACTTCCTCATCGGGCCAGTGCCGGCGTTAGATGTATATAGGGGTGGGTAGCCTGGGTGCCTGGTATGTGCTGTCGTTGCGACTCGTGATCAGGTTGTGTGCAATGGGGCCGAGAGTCGAGACATGAAAGAGAGAGTAATATTGTACTGTGGTACGAAAGCAGACTTGCGGCCGCATGGTGTTGCGACCGGTTTCATCTTCAAATGAATCGTCGGGTCGGCAAAACGTTTCCGTATATGGCGACAGGGAATGAACAAGGGGTTCTATTGAACTAGACGGCGAAGGCTCGAGTCTGGGTTCTCCAGAAAGTTGATGCAGTGCTGTAAACACAAGAGGCCAATATGAGCGCAGTTCCCATTAATTGAATAATGTGTGATGAGTTATTTCAGCGGCCAAGTGTTCAGTGATTGGGCGTTCAGCGTTCGGATACTCGGAGTACAGTGTTAACATGAAACGGCCATCGCTTTAGTGGAAAAGGAAAGCATAGTGCCCGTTCGGAAACCCACTGATTACCGAGCCAAAATTTGCGGCTTGCCGGGTCTGTCTTCATCCTCTAACAGGTTCTGACGTCATTTTGGTGGCAGGCCGGTGGACCCACTGTGTCTTAGCACTCGTTCCGACCTCCGAGTCCCTCAGGTTTCAAAAATCCCTTACTGGATGGTCCTAGTGCCAGAATTAGCCATCGCGCCAACCCCCGAGCCCCACATTCTATGCTGAAGATTGATCCATTGTTCAAGAGTAAATTTGATCAGAACGAGGACAACAAAAATGACTATTGGCTAAGATCAACACTCGAGTAACAAATCTGACAACGTAATAGTAGTGAGCCTTGGTTATTCAAATATAAACGAAAACGATCATTGGGAGGGAAGAACATAGCCATCCACGTGGTCCAACGTGTATTGTTGTCCAGCGTGTTCCGCATTGTTCACATCAACCGGGCTCTCCGTATAGAAATGATCCGTCGCAGTACCACTCCACATCCGGTAGAGTGGGATACCCCCACACACCGAATTGGGATATACATAGCCTGTTATAGTCTCTACATGGTACCCGGGAAGATCCAGGGGATCCGTAGACGTGTAGTAGTGGTCGGTGATGTCTGGATCATACAAGCGATGGAGTGGGACAGTGCCAGGGAACTGTTGGGTGAAGATACGACCAGTGTCCCTTTCACGAAGGTAGCCACCACCATTGATGAGGCTGTTTGCCTCTGCGAGACTTGCGGTATAAAAGTGGTCGGAGATGGTGGGGTTCCAGAGGCGCAGCAATGGGACTGCCGACGATGCGGGGGGACAATCTGCCCCAGGAACCTGTTGAAGGTTGGTCAGAGTTTGGTTGAGGGATAGCAAGATAGGCCGGAACTCACTGGAGTAACCGTGACAGTTGTGGTTTCGGTAACGGTTGTGGTCTGAGGAGGAGGACATGTAGTGGTTTCAGGGGGATAGACGGTAACAGTAGTACCTCCCCCGTAGCTGGTGTAAGACCCGCCGTCTGTGGTGGCGGGGACTGAGCTACTATCACCGCCTGATTCAGAGGTGGGCACAACTGTACCGAAGGCAGCGGCAACCAAGGAGAAGGTAAGTAGAGAAGTACTGAAACGCATGCTGATGAGGCTGTTGATGGGTAGACTTACTCGTTCAAAGGTGTTTATATATTCAGGCTGCTCTGGAGATTATGCACTGCCTGGAAAACATGCAAGATGTCTATTGCCAACGATGATTTGTTTAGTGTATTGACACTAGGAAAAGTTGGGTGGCCGATTCTAGCGCTTATTTTGATCTCAATTGTGAACTCAGCCCCGAAGCCGAAATCGACCGGAATTTCGCAGGACAGTACACCAGTGGCCGTGTGGGGAACAGAGATAGTAATTTTACCCTACCTGGTCTTGATTGAATCGTCGCTCCTGAGCACAGAACAGCCACCTCTAGAAGTGCCCAGCAGCTAAAATTCTGTTGGTGTCGTAATGCCAAGTCAGAACTTACACAGATTCAACTGCCTTCGGATGGGTTCTGGCAATTTCCAGTGGTGTTCTCAGCTACATGTAAATAAAAGCTTGACCATAAGACTAGGAGCTATCCAACAGCTTTGTGATAGCCTGTGCAATGTTGCTGGAATGGGAATTCACCGACATTGTAATAATTTCCCAGGTCCACACGCCTGTCAGGTGAGCATTCATGATCATCTGTCATATGTAGGGCGTGTGCTCCAGTTTCGATCAATAAATGTGTGGTGAACTCGTCGGATTGTTTCAGTCCCGCGTCGTATTATCCTGCAGTATTGAAGATGCTTTAGCGTAACAATGATCTCCTCCAGCGCTACAGCAGGCTCGGATTGATGGAAGTAAATTTTCATTCCTTTAAGCTTCCATGAGAGAAGAAGCATCCCAAGATACTGTCATGGGAGTCCAGTATGACCTAGAGTATATTGTATCAATTGAATACCATATGACAAACCCACAGACTACCGGTGGCCCAGGTGTCCGGAAAGCAGTACCCGCCTGGATCTGGGTCGGGGACATTATAGCCATTGCTAATTGACAGGGAACGCTAGAAGCAAGAAGCACAAATACATGGGTCCAGGATATGTATAGAAGGACATCCCATTTATTCCATTAGGTTTCTGCGAGTATGACTTGAACACTTTGAATGCCAAGAGAGGAGGCTATGGGGCATCGTATGGGGAACTGAGTTGATACCGGGGTCTGCCTATCGCAGAGGTAGGGTGATAGGTAGAATCAAGGCTTATACTCATCCCATACATACAAACACTGTCCATATGGCGTTGGGCGCCAATCATGGGTATCATAGTAAGCTTCGCTGCTCAAGTGATCATCAGTAGTGACAGCAGGTCGGCGCTTCGCGAATACTGATGCACTTATAGCTTCGAAGCCGTGCTTAGCGGCTGGACAACAGATATATAACTACCGGTTCTTATGAAACCCCGACTCATGGTCCAATAGATAAGGGATTGCAATTGTGGGTTGAGTGTTCCTGTGTCACCATCGGAGTGAACAAAATGCAACATGTCGATGATTAATGATGGTGTATATACTCAGTATTGACGCCGACATACTTCATCATTTTCGACAGCTAAAAGCACAAGATGAGGAAAGGAAACAGATGGCCTTGTTCCGGGGAAGGAAAGGATCGCTTGGAACCAAGGGTGTAGCCGCTTTGGTTAAGATCAACAGGAAGCGACCAGAAACCTTGTCACAAAGAAGATAGCCTCAGTAGAGCAAACCAGGGAGAGTCACAAGGGTAGAAGGATGTGACCCCAGTACTTTCGCTAAGCTTCCCAATTCAGGGAAAGTTTGACACATGTTTTTAACCCAAGATCCCAGCATGATAGCAATCAAGGTGACTGAACACGACCTTGTCCATCGTTTCCAGTGCTGGCGGCTAGGGTGCTGGAAGCTAGTATTATCCGACATTGAAGCTGAGATCAGTATGGAGTAAGCCTAAGGCTAATGAAATCACAGAATACGGATAATTTGATAAAACCGGGAGTGCTTTTAGTGAATATATGAAATAGGAACAGAAAAGGAAATGAAAGAGACAAAAAAGGAAAACCTCCATCATATCGCACCTCTCCCAACAGCCTACTCTGTAGGAGGTGTGCAGGACCGGGGCTGGTTCTCAGTTATGATAAGCTACATGCCTCGCTGGTCATGCCTAGGAGTTGTGGCTCGTCAATGCCTCCTTTGTAGAAAGGACAAGGTAAAAATGATATTGGGAGGCAAAAGAGCGAGTAGATACAACGTAGACTACTCGTATTTAACTGTAGGGGAACAATGGGGGAAACGAGGGATGGTCCTTAGTGAGTGGCTAAGGACAATGTGTGTCCGACTCGGGCATTTCACCGATTGTCCGGATATGCGAGTCGTCATTCCAACATCCTTAGCTAGAAGGCCTCATCTTTCCGTTGTTTGTGTTAGGGGCCTGGTGGGCACCTACTGTATCGAACTATGGTACTAGCGACACTGTTGTCATACAACCTGGGCCCTGTCTGGTTAGACCGCAGGAGGTGGAAGATGTTGGGCTGTGCGAACAGCCTGGCACTCTATTTGGATACGTTTCACCGAGATGATCACTTGGAATTGGATCTTCTCTGAGCTAAGGGCACCTTTTGCCCTTCTCAATGATAGGAAATTTGTGGGTACGGATACCACTCAGCGAGGGACCCGACTTGATAATAAAAAACGCTCTGTAACTATGGCATTGGTTGAGATCAACATTCGAGCTACGGGCCCAACAATAAGCTAAGTATTACGTGCCCATCTCTGCAAATGAAATACAGACGAAACTACCGATATGTGGACGGGAAATCCGAAAGTTGTAGACTATTAAGCCGGAAGGATGTATCCGTCGACTCCGTCCAACGTGTAACCCACTTTCTCTGCACTATCTAGTTCCGTCGGGGTGGAAGTGTAGTAATGATCTGTCGCCGGACCACTCCACATGCGGTAAAATGGGATACCCCCACACGCTGTATCGGAGTATACATAGCCTGCTACACCATTCAAAGTGTACCCGGAAACATTCGGAGGATTCGAAGTTGTGTAGAAATGGTCAAAGATGGCCTCATTATATAAGCGATAGAATGGAACGGTGCCAGGGAGTTGTGTGGGGAAGATGAGGCCAGCGACCCCGTCGCTACTATAGCCTAGGACGTTGACCGCGTGATCTGCCTCAGCAACATCTGTGGTATAAAAGTGGTCTGTGATGCCCGCGTGGTACATGCGCAGTAATTGAACTGCCTGTGCCCGAGGAGGGCAATTGGTTCCGGGAGCCTGTAGAAGGTTAGAAGGGATCGCTTCAAAAATCACGGAAAGACTCACTCCAGTAGGCGCAGCTGTGACAGTCTGAGGAGGAGGACAAGACCCAGCGGTAGGGGAACCAGGGAGATGGGTGGTAATCTGGGTATTATTTGACCCACCTTGAGGAGACCCAGAGGACTGAGGTGCCGGTTGAGCAGTCGTGCTGGTATCTCCTCCCTGGCTGGGGCCAGTGGTGGGGGACCCGCTGGGTGCTGTAGTGGCGGGAAGGCTGCTGACATTGCCGGGTCCATAACTAGGTACAGCAGTACCAAGGACAACGGCGGCCAAGTATAAACTGACTAGAGAGACGTTGAAGCGCATGCTGGAAGGACTTGTTGATGGGTAGAGTTGCTCGTCCGAGGGTGCTTATATACTTGAGTCTGGCGACCCGGCATTGCCTGGAAAACATGCAAGATGGACTTCACTAAAGATCACGTTCTTCCAATATGATACGTTTCGCAAGTTGTCGGGTTTCTCTAGTTACTGGAAATTCCGACTGTTGGCCATTTCCTAGGGTTAGACGCCTAAATTACCGCCTGACTGCTATTGACAAACATGCCAGTTGTTCTCCGAATCTTCCATGCCGTGATTAGCGGCAGAGCTGTCATGGTTCTTAGATGCATGAGTTGGGGCCGCGAGGAGTTCGGTCTCTTCTGGCGCGCTAACTGACAGGCGCGCGCTAGTTGTATGATCGCAGCTATTTCCTGACATAGCCAGTGTAAGGATTTTCCTGCTGTGTAGTCCCACGCGCACCTGTTGGCGGTGTATCCTTGAGTTCGGGCACGATTTATGATCTCAAGTACGGCTTTCCATGATATTCAGAGCCTCGGCGCCAACCAAGATGATAAATTCGCCGTTCACAGGTCCTGACGTTTATGAGCCTCGGGGGTGGTGCGATTATTGATGAGGGGGTAGCGATAGGATCGTTCGAAAGAGTTGTACATGGTACGCATTTTTCAATACCATAGTGAAGATTGGTTCTAGACAGCGAAGAAGACAAGAGAATACCACCATGATGGTATAGCACCAACGCAGGAGAGGTGCCAGGTTGTTGGTGTAGGTGGGCCAGCGACTTTCCAGAAGCCACGAAGAGAGATCCAGAGCGTATGTCATAGCTAAGATATAGGGGATGCAGGCTGCATGTTGAGCGGGGATCGGCTCACGGTCGACGTTACGGATCGGACATTACCTCTTCTGGTGGAGAAAGGAGGACACAACAGACGTGTCATTGGTTAAAGTGTTTCTTGTTTGTTTATTTCATATGAGGTTTCTCCAGCCTTTCCTATTCGCTAGCACAGCCGAACGATCGTGTAGTATCTACGAAATTTTCCTACAGCAAACCTCAGTCGTCTACCACATCGTGGACAACTGAGGTGAGCTTCTTTCTATTCCGATCCTGATTACAATTGCCTCACTTACCACGTTGTGTAGACTTACTGCTCGATAGGTAAATACACAGTCGTCTACCACATCGTGGACAACTGAGACTTACTGCTCGATACTGCAAAGCAACGGAGGTCACTGAAACTGAAACTGAAACATTATTTAGATTTATTTGCTATTACGGGGGGTTCCATTAGGCGCTCAACAATCTTGAACATGAGGTGCAGCGAATCTGGCTCTCGTTAGGTAGCCTTGAACAGCAGGCACGAAGTATCACAGACTAGCCTAGGTCGGTCCAGGAGCCCAATGCTTCCTCAGGGCTTCAACCCCATCACACATCACTCATCCAAGCATCCAACTTCGTAAACTGCTAACAGGGAAACGGCAGACTCATGTCATCCTATAACACCACCACGCGCGCACTGTTATAAATTACTCCACGTATATATATATATGCTAAAGTGCTACCGTCCATAATCGAGAATAAAAGAACGTAAGTGTCCAAATGAGAGGAGTCGAAGGAGAACGAAAGGAGTTGCTAAGTGAGCGGAGTGGGAGAAATTTTTATGTACTAACGAGAATCGTTAGAATACAAATGGGGGTATGTAGGACCGCCCAGAAGAGTAATGAAACCGCAAGGAGAATGATATGAAGGGGGTTTTAAATTAAGTGTATGATGTGTGAAGAGATAGCGCTGTTGATGCGTGTAACCAACTAACTACGTATACGTTTGTGTGTGTGCGTATGTGCATGATAGGGGGAAAATCAATGATCGACAATAATTAAAGCGAGAACCAGACGGATAAAGGAAGAGAGGGGAAGATTTGCAGAAGACTTGCAGACGGGTATGATAGTAAATGCAGAGATAGAGTTGATAACTATTGCACAATAAGCCTCTGCGCCAACCATACGACAAGAAACACTCACCGAGACCTAGACAGAAAACTAATCCTTAACACATCCAGAAGAACGAGAAAAAACCCTCCCAACCAGCGGGAGAGACCGAGGCGGATGATCTCACACCTTAACATCCGCCGCCAACAATACACTCCTCGTCCAATCCTCCTCCCCACCTAATTCATCATCTTCTAGGCCAAGATGATTCATCGACAACTGCGATGACACCGACTCACTCCTACCTCTCGCCCTCCCAACCACCGTCCGCCTCCTCGCCTCAACATCATACTCCTCCTCATCACTATCATCATCCTGCTGCTCTACAGGCGTTGGCAAATCAACAACCGAACTCGCAGCACTCTTCGTGCTATACCAATCCGCAATCGGGGTCTGTCCAATCAAAGTCTTAATCCTCTCCCTCCTCTCCTTCCCCTTCCCCGCCTGCTGAGGTTGTTGACCTCCAGGCCGAACATCTGCACTCCCCGGCGGCGAATCGTTCAATCCAAGTTCAAACCTCAACGATGGACCTTCCTCAATCGGGGTGTCCAACATCGGCGGCAACTCCACATTCGACCCACAAGATGCTCCTCCAGCACTACCACCCACAGCAGTCCCAGGTGCAGTCACAGCCGAGATAGGTGTCGACACCGACGAATCACTCGACCCAGACGCCGATCCACTAGGCGCACTCGCGAGCATCATACTCGCAGTCCTCATCTGCTGTTGTTGGAAAATCGACTGGGACCCCGCGCTTCCCGGTGCACTCGCCGGGGGTGTATGAGCATTTAACGATCCCGTACTCTTCTTCGAGAACAACAGCCTCAACGACGGTTTTTTCGACCTCAACGACCCCGGCATTCCACCCGTTGGCGATAATGACTCTGCAGGCGATGCCGGCTCCGAACCGGACGAGACGCGATTCGCATGTCCGTTTGTCAATGACGACAAGCCAGGGAAGGACAACGCGGGTATCGACCTCCTCTTTGGACTAAGCGGGGTCTGCGGCAAATTCTTTTCCGTGGCTGTTACTGCTGTTGGTGTCGAAACATACGGCAACGGGCTACTTATCGTGGCTCTCCTCGACCGCTCATCCTCCACAGCGACACCCACATCCGCACCAGGATGCACGACACCCTGAATCCCGCGCTCGCGCTCGAGACCCAACAGCGCAGGCTCAACAACCTGAATCCTAGGCCCAACATGTCGCCCCTCCTTCATATCCTTCACAGTATCCGACGCCCCCAACGGCAAATGCGCCATCGAAGACTGCGCAGACGAAGTCAACGGTGTCATCACCGACTCCACCGACGACGACAACATCGCATCTCTCTGCATAGGCATCGCAAAATGCCGATCCCCAGATGACAGCGACACATCATCATCATGCAACATCGAACTCGAACTCTCCGTCGTCATACACCCCGAAACCGACGCATCCCGCGAGGAAGAAACCAACGCGGACGAAGCCACCGAAGCCGACGAAGCCTGCGACCGAGAATCGAGGTATACAGTTGGTGCTTCCACGCGGTTAACAACAGTCCATCGGCGATGTTCGTCAATTTCTTCTTCCTCTTCTTCTCCCTCTTCCGCTTCTCGACCTTCACTACGCTTCTCACGTCGATCATCACCACTTTCACGTCTAATATCCAAGACGACCGTATCTCTATCTCTCTTAGCATCTGACATCTCCCTTTCCTTCTCCCCATCTTCAACCAACTCAGCCCAAACCCTCTCCTCCTCACACAAAATCCTCAACAACTGCACGGTAATACCCAAACTCGGCAAAAACACCATCAGCAAATTGCTCAACGGCATCTTCGTCATCTTACTCTCCCTCGCCGTAGCTTTGATCAACTCCACCACAGTCCTCAACAAATCCCTATTCTCCCTCGGTAATTTCATGATCAACGACCGGAGGGCAGCGATAAGGCTCTGCGAGGCGGGGGGCATACTGCTAAAGGAAGGCATGGCGAGCGTGGACAGGGAGGGAGGTTTGCGCAGGTTAGGGTGTGGGAAGCCAGCTGCGGATGCGGTTCCGGACGCAGAAGAAGACATGGGCGTGAGTGCAGACGGCGTAGAAGGTGCCGGCCTGTGCGTATATCCCTGCTGCGAACCAGGTTTCTGGCCCGTCGGTAGACCCATGGCCTGCCTCATCCCCGTAGTACTCATCGACGGCGCATATGATTCGGTGGTGGAGGATGTTTCCTGTTCGATGGCGACATCAAAGTAGCGCGAAAGCTTCTGTGTCAATATATGCTCAGGGACTAAGAGCCAATGAAATCAACCATCAGAAAGGTAAGAAGTCAATAATTAAGCTTCGGGCGCGAAGGAAGAGCTATTTATGGAACTCACGTTCGCGTAGGTAAGCCTTGAATACCGAAGCTACCGCATGGGGGTCCAAATCGCCCGGTGCGCACCCTGACATATCGTAATCCACACCTGGGGCACGATTCAGCTTTCATCCTCACCGATAGTAAGAAAGACAACTCACCAGTGTTGAATTCCGACTTGAGCTTGGCGATATGCGCATTTCTCCCAGGAACGCTATTAAAAAAACAGCCCATCAGTTTTAATAAGCCCAGAATCTCCCCCCCCAAAAAAAGAAGACGTTTATGAATCATAAACCCGCAGACGCTCAAACCCCACAAGCGCAGGGACTGAGAAAGGAAAGGGCGGATATGAAAAAAAGAAAAAAATTTCCTTTGTGTACGGCGTACAAAGGCCCCTTATATAAAAATACCAAAAGAAAAAAAAACAACACCCACCGAAAGAGCCCCTCTTCCTGCACACCCCAGATCAACAAATGTTGTGCGCATCGAACGACGATCGCGGGCAACATTCTCTGTTCGTACACCTTAAGTTCCGGTCTTCCCATCATCTCCTTCCCATCACCCTCCCCCACAGCGCCAGCGCCACCCTCCTTCCCAACCCAAACCGCCGTATCCCTCACGGCCTTCGCCAAATCCCTACCAAACACAACTCCACCATTCCTACCCCTCGCAGGACCCCTCAACATCACACCCAAAATCGGTCCAGAGGGCATCATAAACCCATCCGAGTCGTACCCACTCGCCGACATAGATCCCACAGAAGACGACCCCCCGCCACTCTGCCCCGGCGTCCTCCTCCTCCTCCCTCCTTTATCCTTCTTCGCACTACCCGGTTGCTGCTGTTGTAGCCGCTCCCTCTCACTCCTCTCCTTAATCTCCTTTATATTCACAGCATGCATATGCACACTACTACTATGCGTCGCATGCGTCGCCGAACTCTGATTCGACGGCGTCCGCACAAGTCCCATAACTCCCCACTCATTCGCATTCGGGTACGACGAAGCCGATGTCGAACTAACAGAAACCGAACTCGAGTACCCAGAAGCAGAAGATGTCGACGTAGAGGAGATGGACCCGGATGTACTCCCGTCGTGCTGGTGGTGATGTGGATGATGATGGTGGTGGTGTCCTCCAGCAGTACCCATATGTCCCCACGCGCCTTTCACCTTCTCGACTGCCTTCCTCGCAAGGCCAGCAGCAGGCGCAAGACTACTCGTGAGGCTCACAGCTGTTTGTCGGAAAGAGGGTGGTGGCGCGGGGTGGTCAGGCAGTGGTCGTCGAGTCGGGTATGTAAACGTCGTATTGACGTTGGGATTAGCATGTGGTGGGATCGCGGGGAGTTTTTGATTTCGATTAGGTGGTAATCGACCTGCCCAGCTGGGTGGCGGGTTTGATTGTGATGTCGCCATTGATGAAGATATAGTTGGATGTTGCGAATAGAATCCCTCGGATATAGAGTATGACGGGTGTTTGAGCTCCGTAGCGGATGCGCTGGGTGGTGGATGGTAGACCTGGGTCACAGGAGACGAACCGCTCGCTCCAACACCAACATTCAATGACATCGACCTCCTCTTCTGCTGTCGTAACGCCGAGGTCTTTTCATCTCCCCCTCTTGCCGTGAGGACACTAGCCCTTTTATCAGCAGTATTCGCGTCTGCATCATCCAGACTCTTGAACGAGTCGTCATCCTCCTCCAACATGTCCAAATCAACATCGACAGCGCTTAACCGCTTGTTGACAACGACTATACCCGAGGTGTTTCCATTCCCAGGAACAATGGTATAGCTCGATTGGAACGACTCTGCCATGGACACAGGTCTCGACGAGCGAAGACCACCAGCACCAGGCCGGATGGTACAATGGCTAATCGTAGAGTCGCTCTTGCGCTTATCGGCGTAGTCCCTCTCGACCAACACGCCTTCAGACTCGGACCTCGCTCTCGGACGCTCCACTCGGCGCACCTCCTCCAGCTCAGCCTCCTGAGGTGAAGATGTTCCCTGAATCTCCGGCGTTGGCTGACCATCAGATATAGAGGCGACTGCTGCCGCTGATGATGGGACAGGTTGTGTAGGGCCAGCGGGAAGACCTGATGGGGTTGATGATGATGGGAGTGATGGCAGGGGTAGCACGGCGAGTTGTTGCAACTGGTCGGAAATGGCCATATAGCTGACCGCAGATTCAATGCCAGGGCTCATGGGTATAATGGACGACCTGTTCTGGGACATCGCAGCCGGCAGAGAGGGGGCAAGAGTTGCAACGGGAGTAACAGGGGCATGGCTCCGTGTTAGGGTAGTGTGGGCAACGGATTGCGGGTCGGAGGCGGACTTTGGTGGCGGCGGCGGTGGGGGGTGGACAGATTGAGAGTTGGCTGGAGCGATGGGCGATGGGTGGTGCAGCCTGGATGGGGGAGCCTTTTTCGAGGGGGAAAAGACATGGGAAGCCAGCTGAGAAAACTTGGGGCCCTTTGGTGGAACCGGGGGGGAAGAGGCGGAAGAGTGGGACAGCTCTACCCTTGGAGATTGGGCAAAGGCAAAGGAATCAGCAAGTGAGCGGGAGTCATCTGGCTTTTTGCGACGGGCAAAAGCACGCTTGAGGGTGGAAGCGACCGAGGGCGCAGGAGAGCGGTCTCTCGGACTCTGGCTGTGCTTGCTGGGTGCATTGCCCATGGTGGAAAGGGGGAGAGAGACAGAGCGGGGGACCAGGACAGTGAGCTGGCCTGGCGAAGACCCATTATTGACGGCGATCTCCGACGGAGAACCTGCCTGCATGTTGTCGCGTGGAGGAGCTGGAGGAGGACGAGAATCCTGCAACACTCAACAGGTCACATTGTGTCACACTACAATACATACACGTGCTATCTATTCTACCAGCATCTCCTTGACCTGCCATCAATACATATCAGCATCAGCAGACCAACATTCACCCTAATATACTCACCAGCTCGTAGGTAAAAAAGGACGTGGCGATACTCGGCGCAACCTTCACTGCACGACTATCAGTCACGCACCCATCTCAAAACACATACAACTTACGCAGGTTCGGCCACAGTCCCCGGTACAGCCCCCGCACACCCTCGGAGCGCACTACACTCCTCAGTGCATCCAGTGCCCCGTTATACTTTGGTCCACCCTGCATTCCAGTTACCTGCATCTTCCGTCGCAGCACATCAAATGGATACGTCAGCGTCTGCGAAATCGACCCTGCAAAAATAGCAGCGGCCCTGTCAGCTCCTGATTCAAGATCCCCAATCCCAGGAGTCATCTGTCCAACAAGAACAATTGGCCCCAATCTACCCACCTGCAAGTGCACCACATGCCAACTTCCTCCAGACGCTTGTCTTCCCAGGAGGCGTGATCACCCCCCTCAACGCCTCGTACGCCGCAAAGTTGATCCCCACGTACGGCGCAACGCCAAACGCAGTCGTTATTAGTCCACGATACAGCCCCTTGACCCCTCCTTCCTCCCTCATCACCTTGAGCGTCATCCCCCAGGTCGTCAAATCCTGGGCAGTATACCTTGCCTTGACCGTCCTCGTGGCTCCTGAAACAGCCGATGCTGCCGTAGCGAATGGAGACGATGTATGGTACCCCGAGGCCAGCGCCGCGTTCGCTTTCGCTTTCGTCGCAACCGACATGACGCCGCCCGCCGGACTAGTGCTAGAAGCTATGCTAGCCGGTGCCCCGCTACTAGCAGTCGCCGATCCAGCCGTAGATACAAAGTCTACCGAAGCGGTAGCTATAGATAGCCTCGACCGCACCAAGTCCAATGGATATGTCGAACCTACACTCTCATCAGAATTCAGCGATCATAAAATGAATCACCACTTACAGACTGAGGTGATCCCAGCAAGAGCGCCGGCAGCCAATCGCTTGGGCGTGTCCAACTCTTTCGAACCATGGCGTGTAAACCACTATCCCAACAAGTCAGCCAACATGACAATAGAGACAATGAACAGATAGAAGCAGAGAAGCACAGTTCATGGCATGACGTCACGCCCTGAACGTTGGACCTCATTAAGCACCAGTCTGAGGGACCTTCGTCCTGCTCCGGCTCAGCCAGGGTCAAAACGCCGCATGGTCCACGCCATCATCCATTACCATCAAACGCACCTTCTTCAGCTGTTCGTACGTGGTAAACTGCACGGCGCTACAAATGTCACATGTCATCAGTAACCCATCCCCGCCAAAATAAGTTCTTGAACTCGAACCTAAAGGGACGAGGTAAAGGCCAATCCCCTCGCACAAAGTGACATAGACACATACCTGTAGGGGACAATCCTCAAACAATTGATCCCATTCCCTCTCATAAATCCTTTGAACCCCTCCTCACGCCACATCCTCACCAAACTGTTCCATACGCCATTATAAGACGAATTCGAACCTTTAGGCTGTACTTGCCTGTACGACCGTCAGCATCGATTCAAAAATGATAACAATGAAAACAAAACACATACTGAATAATCTTCAACCTCTCTAGAGGGCTAACAACAGTCCTCGACGCCGCACCCGCACACCCTCCCGCTGAAAAATTTTCCTCATCAGCACCCATCGCAAAAATCCACAACACCATCCAGAACAAACTCACCAATAAAGTACGACGCAACCTCCGGGGTTACAAACATGAATCCAGCCCTCTTCACCTGAACTTCTCCCGCCTGCCCTGCTCCGTCCGCAACCGCACTCTTCGGCCCAACGGCCGAAACAGTCGGAGAGCTGCCACCGCCACCACCACCACCACCACCACCACCACTCGTAGTTGTCGCTGTCGCCATAACGTGCAGTAAGATGGTCCAATAGTCCGCTGGGGGATAGGATTATGGCGTTGTTGTAGAACGGGATGGGATAATATAGTATAAATCCAAAAGGTATAATCCGAGCTAACCCTTCGCAGACGTTCCGGGTTCTTCTATAGTCAAAGATTTAAGGCGCAGAAGCCCTTGTTCCGTATCGAAATCCCGAGGCAGTGAGGGGGGGGTATGGGATGCCCGAGCGGGTATAGTCACCAACACCTTCCCGAAATCCGACCCGAACAGCAAGGACAAGGGGATCTGGGAGGACAGGACAAGAGTCACAGATAGCGTCTGTGTGTATGCAAAAAGCGGTAGTCTGGATTCTAGAACTGCCTAAAACGCACAAGCGCCAAGGTAGTTATGTGGGATGGGTGGAGGGTAGTGACAAAACGCAAAAGAGTAGAGAAAAGAGTGACCTGGTAGAGCAAAATCGGCCGTGGCGTGCGGGCATGCACTGCTACAATGTGGAGCCCTGTTTCATTGTCCGTGTGTATCATCACGTGCATCGCTGGCATCAGCGGCAGAGCCTTTGTTCAGCGATTCGGCCGCATTCAATGCGCGCACAACAATTCCTGTTGTCAACTTTATTCTGCTCAGCCCTTCGGACAAGAATGAGTAGAGTGGAGCGGCCTTTGGAAGGAGCACCCTAGGTTACTCAATTTCCCAGTATCCTGTCACTCTACTCCGATTTTGGGTTCTTTTTTCGTTCCAGCCACATCTTGTTCCGCCACCGTCAACACTAGCACAGCACTATTAGTACATCCCAGGGCATAGAACCATCGGCACGCACCCCATGATCGCCATCTGCAAGAAAACAGCTTCCCACATCTAATCTAAGCGGCGCCTCCCCCCGCCTTATCAGTATATCTCCCCCCTCGCGTACCTTATTCATTTCTTGTACTGTATTCGCTGTCACGAAGCCTTGTGCCTCTTCAGTAAGAATGACACCCGGAATCAGCCAGCACCATTCGAAACAACCCCGTTCCGATCTCCCCTACACCCAATACATAAACCCGCCGTTCAAACGCAGAAGCCAGGTTCAAGGGCTTTTTGAGCAATTTCGAGTCCTTTTGGCACCCAACATAAAGTGCACGCGATGGTCTATTTGTGCACGCATATTTAGAACTGGGCAACTCGGAGATGTTGAGGATTCTTGAAGAGCGCTCGGGGCTTCGGCAAGTCCTTTCACCTTGAACGTGCTCAGGTTAATCGATGAAATTCAAGCGCTCACGGACGGAACATCCTTACGGGGAGCTTATTAGCGACGATCGTACGTTCGACTCCAACCCGAACACAACTCATTCATTTTTCATTTACGGCCTTGTGGACGTCATACAGATCGCGCAGACTCACCCTCAAACGCCCGCCGAATGAATAGATAATCTCCCCAGTGCTGTTACGGCTACCGGTTCGACTTTCGCGCAGAGATAAATGACGTCAAAGCGGTCCGCTCTACACTTTGATTTCGTTTCTACGAAACGGGGACTCACGCTGGCTCACACGACGGACGTCGCTAAGAGAACGGTATTATATCTTTGGTGATCTAAAGGGTAGTGATCATCGTTAAACTAACCTCTCGACGGAGCCGAAATTCACACTTGGGCCTCGGATACTCGAAATTGACAAGGCTTCTGAAAATCTAGTTCCCACTCGGCCCACCTGGCCTCACAAACAACCCTTTGGACCACCACCTTCAATGACGGCGACTG
The DNA here is from genome assembly GCA_015584085.1 of Macrolepiota fuliginosa MF-IS2. Lineage (NCBI taxonomy): Eukaryota > Fungi > Basidiomycota > Agaricomycetes > Agaricales > Agaricaceae > Macrolepiota > Macrolepiota fuliginosa. The sequence continues at coordinate 38,880 of MU151250.1, forward strand.
CGGATGCTACAGCACCTCCCCTTCCAACATCTGTTACAACTCCCCATACATCATGCATCTCGGTGAGAAAAATATTGATTCTTCTTTCCGCCACAGGAGGCAGAACTCGCGTTTCAAAGACACGACGCCGTTCGGTGCTTCTTCAAGTATTCCATGAATCTTCTCATCTGATCTAGTACTTTCGACGAATGCAACCGAAGCGAACACCGCCATCCGCGCGTTCACCTTCCACCCTAACAGTCCTCCCGACGTCTGAGTTCGAATCGAATAGGGGTTAATTCACGATCTTTGAAAACAAGTAAAACAATATACCCTCCATCTGGGTGCATTTTCCCATGTCTGGTGTTATGGTACATGCCGTGTCCTCCATTTCCCCGTATCTATCAATAACCTATCCCGTAATCAAGAAGTTCGATAGACATGTATAACATTCTGAATCAATCTCACCGCAATGTGATCCCGAGGTCTTCTGCAGCACCAGAGTTGCGATATATCAATCAAACTTACCCTATAACACTCCATACCTCGCACGTATGTCCTTGAGCGCGATCTCCGCAGCAACGGTTGACATCAAGCTCCTGTTGCCTCACAACATACATCACCATTTCGTGGATCATCAGGACTGTAAAACACTGCATACCGGATCTCATAGTATTGTTGATCAATTAAAATTTCAAAGTCCTGTATAGGTAAGTAGAATGCAAGGACGTGCTCGTAACAGGAGACGGCGGAACTGACCAATGATCACAACGCATACAAAACCTTCTTCTTGCCAACAGAGCCAACATACTGGTACAATGGCAATGATACCTTCACTACTCTCCAGGGTGATGAAGTTCCAAGTGGTGTTGTTGCGAACAATGACACCCGGCCCCTGATACACGGCTTCGGTCTATCACTGATAGTTCAAACGTGTGGGTCTCCCAACAGTCAGAGCCAGTGGAGAAGTGACATGGATCGGCCAATAAAACGAGCTGGCAGATTGGCTGTTCGAGAACTGACCAAAGTACTGGTTTGTGGATAACAGGGCGAGGCGTGGAGTAGGTTGTCCCATACCCAATTCAAATGCTCTTGGCGATCCTGCTCCTGTGAGCCGTCCTAAAATAAATATACGATTCGTTGCCGAACGGTTCACCAACGGTGAAGCACCAGATGCAAGTCAATGCAACGGAACGCTAAACCGATTAATAGGACCGGATTGAACCAACGACCATTTGAGTGCACCATACAGGCTACCATTCTAAAGCCTAGTACACGCATGGAGACGAAGCCCATGAACAATGACATTACAATAAGGTTCGAAAGCACAACGACACACCTGCTTCACGCTCCCCACACGCACTGCTGTTACTGATACAATAAGTACTGTCAAGTAGTACCAAATTCGTGTGGCCCTAGAACTTCCATTCCATGATCAAACCGTACAGGGGTCAGAATCTCGCACGGTTACAACGTTGTTGGTATCATAACTCGATGCGGCAGGTCCCCGCAACGCTTCTGACGCCAACAACAGGAGGATAAGGACCTATTGGCTTGACTTGGGCCACAAGGGGGAGGGGGGCCAATGACGATCTTTCCGACCTTGGCACCACCATGTTGCGAGGTAACCCCCAAACTTCAGCTATTGGTGCGTTACTAGGAACGGACGCAGTTATGGTAGTCTCCAAAGCGCCAGGTACGGGGGATCGAGTGTGGTCACTGTCGCGTAGAAATCTGGGGTGGAGACCCTGCCTTCGGGAAACTTCACAGAGATAAGATAAGATAACGGTGTGGTACGATCCGACGGGCCGTGTTTGGGCTTGTAAGGTGATGGCAAATGTGCTAGGTTACATATTGCTGGGTGGCCAAAGTGACTCGCGCGTCTAAGTCCTCCCATGTGTGTTTCTAACAAACCTATCTGCGTCTCGTAACATCGTTGGTCTCATCCATCTTCAAGGCTCGCCAGCTTCCAGGATACCCCAGCACTAGAAGCCATGGACACGGGATGTCCTAAGCTGCCTCCCTGGATGTTATCAT
>MU151250.1:42120-53027 GCA_015584085.1 Macrolepiota fuliginosa MF-IS2
ACTCTATCACCACAATTACTGATTTTCAAGTGCTTTCCAACGGCGAGCCTATAGCGTTGAAGCCTCAGGAACCCTATATCCAACCCACAAAGTAAAATGGGAGAAGATTGAAAGAGCGGCTGATGCGACTCGAAAACAGCACAAACAAGTAGAGACGACCACACACGGAATGAATCAAACGGAGGGAAGATAGAAGCAGGAAGAATATGACCGTAAGGGGGGGAAAAGTGGGAGGAGGAGCGTGGGTGAGAGCTCGAACACAAGAAATGAGAAGTGAAGAGAGGGGACAAGAGCACAGCCGTAGGAAAGGGGCAGAACGTAGACGGAGGGAGGGGACACGTAGCAAACAAGCCAAAAAACGAAGAGGAGTTTCGGCAAGCTGAGGCCGAGGAACAACATAGACAAGAATAAACCAGAAGGTCAGAGCATGACCTGGAGCACCTTGAAATATCTTCAACCGAAGTGTTCCTACGGACGACGTTTCAGTGAACTGTCAACGCGCCGCGCTCCTGGGCAAGTTTTGTTATTGATAAATCCTCTTCCCCCTACAGTTTTCCTAGCCTCAGTGGTGACAGCGCCCACAGCCCAACTTTTACCATATTCACCCCAGTAACAAGCTCTCCTGGGCTCGACGGCAGGTATTGGTGAACAGCTTACGGAGGTTCGCCAGCGGGGTGCCATAGGATGTGGCTCAGTACTGGGACTACGAAGGCGGGTTTCGTGTATCCAATGGACCCTCGACATATTCGGAAGGCATGCTTCCTTGCTATCTAGATTCGCCCCATTATCTCAGCCTGCATGTGTCGTAAAGCGTTGCGGACCCTCCCATGCCGCCCAGATTTTTTTAGTCATCCAGACTTCTTTGCCTCAGTCCATCACGTGTGAGATACCGCTCACTCCTGAACAGGTAACAGGACAATGGATGGGCTTCACACATCGTCTTATCAATTGTGGCCACACAAAGTATGACACTATCTTCTGATGCAGAATTGATTTACTCCGTCAGGACAAAGAATGGCGAAGCGGCTGACAGGGATTTTCTGATTGCTGGGGTCTACGTTTGGCTTAATTTGGAATACAGATTCCGTTTTTATCTGGCACTTCGAGGAGGCTCTCTCTTCGACCACCACCACCATGTACGTCGATCCCCTCCCCACTCCATATCCTCATGAGGAGGAAGACTGGCAACAATCCTACCAAAGTATGATGCAGGGATGTCGAGCCGTGCCGGGAACTAACCCTGCGAAACTACGCGAAGCTCTCGAGAAGATGTACAACGGCGATGTTGACTTTGACGAATGTGTGGGACCAACAGGCAACAGCAAAGTCATCTCTGTTCCTCTCCAAAAACTCGATAAATGTGGTGTCTGTGCCAAGACGACGGCATTGCGACTGTGTAGCTCGTGCGCCTCTGTACGTCCTCCCATCCGTCCGTCTGAGTGTCAGGGGTGTACGATAACCTATATTCTAGGCTATCTATTGTTCAAAGGAGTGCCAGAGAGCAGACTGGAGGGAGCATAAGCTCTTCTGTGGTGAGGGAGCCTCGCTACGAACTCGAGGTATTCACGCGTTGACACCCCTCAGCACAAACACAACAGGTCAACCTCAAAGTTTTCTACCCCTTCATCGCATACCTATTCGACTACCTGCGGCATAGGGGCCCCAAATCAGGCGAAGACCTTCCCAAGAACCTCGATCCCTTCATCTTATCCAAATTCGAGCAGTTGGGACTTGGTACACGACCTCATAAATCGGACTTCTACCTTCACCCGGTCTTCCGCCACAAAATCCTGAGAGCACCTGCACCCGGAGCTCGCAAAGCCACCCCCTCCGAGAATACACTACACCATAACGTCGTCCTCGGCGAGAAACACAATGTCGGCCTCTCTCGAATCCCTGACCCAGCGAAACTGAGTATATGGTGGAGAGGGAAGCCACCACTAGTGTCAATAAAGTTATACTTGCATGCTCTTCGAGAGACATTTATTCTCGAGATCACAGTTACAATCTCACTTCTCCTCCTCTCCGAAGTCTACTCGACGCATCTTAGCCGCGGAACATCCGAAGGGGGACCAAAGACCTGGAAACATCGTCCCTGTTTCCGCCTCGAATACGGACACAGTCCCGTCAGCGACTTCGGTATATGCAAAGGACGCATTCGAGGCAAGACAAACCGCGTACAAACATGGACGTACTACGAGCCAAAGACCAATACCCGCACAACTGTCCTCGATCCAGACAACCATTACTGGCTCTATTTCCGCACCATCAAGGGCGAAGAGATCATCCTAGACTGCTGCAGCTACTCATACGGAATGGAAACCTGCGTCGACGCATCTGGATGTATCAAATGCCTCCCCTCGATGTTCAGACATCATGGCAGCGCTCGTACCCCGGCCAACTTCCGCACAGCTCAAGACGCAGATCGTCAACTATACACCCTAGTCGAAGAGAAACGTTTTTCAGTTATGCATAACACAAAATTACACAAGGCGCTCAGCTGGGAGGTTTTCGGCGGCCGTAGAGAGGACCAACACGCCATTGTCCGGGAGTTTATGACTGAGCTTCAGGGGAAGCCCGTCACGCTAGAACAGGAGGACTGTGTAAGGGAGTTTCGAACGATGGGGGCGATGATGCTTAGCCAGGTGTTGCTGGGACGCCACTGGAAAGATTGGGAGAGGCCAACGGTGCATAGTCGGGATGATTGCTTTGACGAAGGTGGTTCGAAGAGGAAGGAGTATATGAAGGGCTCTCCAGAGGACGAGACTTGTCAGACCTCGTTTAGTGGGATGTTAGGGTTGTTTAGTGAGGCGTTGGGAATTAATTAAGGTTCGTTCGTTTTTGGCTCCGTGTCTGTACCAATGGCTGTTTCCCTTTGTAATAACATTACGTATCGATGCGTTGTATGTACAATACCCCTTATTGCATGATTACCATCACAGGATTATATCTGAGGCCTGAGGAACTTAGTCAACTACACCCAATGACCACGCCTCTAGCAACATCGGATCGTGAGGATCAATAGCTTATGGGAGAGTCCTCCCGATGTTCACCACAGAAATAAACCACATTACACAGCGAACGTCCAATCGGTAGTCCTGCAATGGACTAGGTCCATTGAATAACTCATCGCGAAGAGTGGGGGGCTGGGTACATACTACGCTGAGGTTTATGTGAATTACAGTCTATCCTTGGGTTCTTGATAGATGACCTTCATAGTGGGAATGAGCATTGTCCGTGACTGGATACATGAGATGTACCAGGCGCAGGACCTACGAGCACAGTCCTGAGAGAACCCCGGGTCGGCGCCAAATCTCAATACGGCAATGCAAATCCACTCTCGCACCAGGCCGATTAGAGACGCCGGGTCTAGGTGCTCTGGAGTCCGGATGCACTAAATGGCCACAGTCCAGTATATTTCTCTCTGAGGGGCTTGTAAGGAGGCTGAAGGTACTTATAGTACAGTTCAAAAAGGTTGAAGAAAATATGAAACACGTTTTGGTGGCAGTAGTAGGTGGCGGCCCGACGAGCCGGATGGGGGAAACTGGGACATCTCAGAATCACGACTGCACCAGACATTCTCCTTCTCGCATCATATGCTTTCACCTCATCTTCAGGTCCGTGATGCCGAAGTCAAAGAACTATCAGAAGGCATTGATTCCGCTGAACGTTCTCCTCACAAACGGAAGATTCCCAGTCACAATAGACCTTGCGAGACAACTGAAGAAGGCGGGACACACCGTCTATGTTGTTGGTAGATACACTTGGTTTCCTTATCTGAGAATTCCGATAAGATTATTGACCAGATCCAATGCATTACCACGTTTGCAAGTTCTCAAGGGACGTGAAGAAGTCATATAAAGTTCCAGCGCCACACTATGATCCATCCGGATACATCCAAGGGTTAAAACATGCGATCAAGGAAGCGACTATTGATCTTATCATTCCAATGCATGAGGAGATCCTATTCTGCGCAGATGCGGCCAGGACGGACGTAGAGATTTTCAACCGGCTACTCGCCCCACCATTTGAGACGCTGGTGCGCCTCCATAGCAAATGGGAGTTTTCGAAGTTTTTGGTAACACATGGACTGGATTGCCCACAGTCCGTGTTGTGCAGGAACTATGAAGACGTCGAGAGACTGAACAGGAATAGAGAGTGGGCTTTGAAACCTGTGTTTGGACGAGCGTCCCTTAACGTTTTCCACTTGAAACCCTCGGAGCCACTGCCCCATGTTGGTATCAATGGCGTTGAGGTCAATGATGACAACAATTATGTGGCCCAGGAATGGCTGAAAGGAGAGAGATACTGTAGCTACTCTGTCCTTCAGGATGGTGAGATAGTGGCGCACAGTGTATATCCAGTCGAAGATACGATAGACGGCGAGTTCACCTCACATCCAATCCCAGGACCACTGGTACTCATCCGTTGCAACAGGTTCGTCGTGCGTGTATTTCGAGTCGATCGAACATCCCGGTATATTCGACTACGTGCAACAAATAGCAAATGTACTTCCCGGAGTGTCTGGTCAAGTAGCCTTCGACTTTGTGGAGACGACACCCACCGACAATGCACCTAGAAGGTTGGTCCCATTTGAATGCAATCCACGCTCAACTGCCGGGATACATCTGTGGTCAGGCACGACCGATTTGGCACTTGCATTAACCTGCCGCACGTCAATGTACGCCCCACATTGGAACTTGGCGAACGACCACACCTTCCCTAGGCCCGGAGCAAAGCGTCAAGTTGCTCCTGGAATGTTGATGTGGAAGCGCACCAAGGGTGTGAGTCATAAAATGGCAATAAAGGAGTACTTTTCCCACATGAAGAAACTTGTTTTCATTCGTGACGTCGTTTGCTCTATGCGGGACCTAATGCCGACGCTCATGGAGCCATTCTTGTTAACGAGTTACTATGAGATTTGTCGAGAGCAGGGCTTGAAGCTGGCGACGATGTTCCAAAACGATCTCACATGGGAGCCTGCCGGAGCATACCTTTGTGAAGTTAGAGAGCTGATCAAGCAAGTAGATAGAAATATTGTAGAGCCATCGCAACAGCCGAAGTTTTTTGACAAAAGATCCTTTTAGAGACGGGTTCATATCTGTACATAGGTCGCATATATTCAATAAACATAAATTTAACATTAGCTTAGCCACCTCCTGCTTCAGAACGGCGCTCGTCGAGGAACATGGGATGAATACCCTTTATGTCCCTCGGGATTCAGAATTACTCCAATTACCCCACCCAAGGGATCTGATTGCTATCGTAACAATTGAGCGGGGACTGGACCCCGTACTCAATGCGATTACCCCGCATCCCCTAGAGTCTAGGGTAATTCAGTTGACATGGGATTCCATTAGTCAATCATCGATCATTTAATATTGATGATCCGGTACATGTTCCATTCCGAGTGCATTCTCTCGTCCGGGGCCAGATGGGGCGTAAGATAGGGAAATTTGATCTGCGTCGCGAATGCCCAGGACCCCAGGCGGCGAGGTCGAGGAGGAGCGCGGTGGGATCGCCCCGTGTTGCGCCTTTCAATCACCTCCACCAGTGTTCTGAATGGGAATGGAATGGTGGGCTTCGGGGCGGGAAGCGAAGTGAGCGGGAATTTCGAGATCAGCGATTATTGCCCTAGGATCGGGGGACGGATGATTTATTAAAGTACGTTACATGACGTATCTTTGGAGGTATACGATAATCACGTGGCTCATAAATACCTCGCTCACTATCTCTCGCTATATGAATTGCTGTCACAATCCGTGGCGCTGCGAACAAGATAGGAATAGTCTACAAACAATTGGTACAACATACATCGATAATCGCTGGCCGCAAGAAGCCCATAATATAAAAACTGTACAGCTCCGAAGAGTCCAAGAGACAAACGCCCATGTGCAAGTATAAAACCTAATTCTGACACCGATCACTCCAATCCAACCCCATCCCCTCATTCACCAACCCCCACAGTCCCTCAAATCCTCCCTTCGTCGGTCCCCCACCCTCTTGCGCATCTGCGCCCAGAAATTCTTTACACTTCGGATCAAACCTCGACCCTTTCAAGAATTCATCCACACCTCTCTTCGTACCCTCACTTCCTTGGCCGTTAACCCCATTCGCAGAGTCTTGTTTGAGAATATCCCAGAGGTTATCATGGTGTAATGAAGTTTTCCCCCATTCGAGCCAGTGTCGCCCCGAGAGGATTTGTGAGAGCATCGGAGAGCCGATAACGCGGTACCAATACACGCGCTCTTCTTGTTCGACTGTGCATCGTTTCGGCGCCGGGATGGAAGTAGAGGTGGGAGAGGAGGCGGAGGGGGTGGTGGTAGAGGCAGAAAGAACCATATCCATGAATTCTCGTATAATCGCCTTTCCGTGGGCCGTTTCTCGGATGTACGTCGTGGATAGAGCTTCATGCAGCGAGGTGTTATGCATAACCGAAAAGCGGTGCTCCTCCACGAGGGTATACGGCTGCTTCTTCGCCGACGCACTATCCAGCAGTCCCGGCGTCCTAAAATCAGCTGGAACCCTCGCGCTCCCCTTGATCCTCAACACCTCGGGCAGCTTCCCCAAACAATGTGAGGCATCCACATATGTCTCCATACCAAATGAGGAACCCGCACAATCAAGCGTAATCTCCTCCCCTTTGATGGTGCGGAAATACATCCAGTAGTGGTTATCCGGGTCATGTACCATCGTGCGCGTGTCGGTTTTTGGGTCATAGTATGTGTATGTCTGGACGCGGTTCGCGCTGCCCACGATTCGGCCTTTGGCTATCCCAAAGTCGGAGATAGGGCTTTTCCCATGTTCGAGGCGGAAGCATGGACGTGGCTCCCATGGATCAGTTGGTTCGGGATCGGGGTATTCCTCGTCTTCATCATCGTAGTCGTCATCCTTGCAAACCAGGTACGTCGAATAAACCTCGGATAGCAGAATTAACGACACGGCCACAGTCAACTCAAATGCGAATAACTCGCGTATGACTTGATGATACACCTTCATCTTGTCTTCGTGGGCCATTGCCCTCGCTCCGGGCCCACGGAACCACGCTGGTATACCACGGCCGTCCTGCATATCGTGCGTATCACCCAATACAATTGTATGATGGATGGGTTTCTCTGTGGGATAAGATTTACGCGGGCCTGGGATGGGTGCTTTGAGGATTTTGCGGCGGAGCGCGGGGTGGAACGAGTCTGGATCATGATGTGGCGCGCATCGTGCGCGGAGGTATTCGAACATGTATGCGATGAACGGATGGAAAGTCTTGAGGTTGATTTGGTGGGTTTGTGCTAGGTTTTGTGAGATAACATTGTCGACGAGGTGGATGAACGTAGCATACCACAGGCGAGTTTATGCTCTCTCCAATCCCTCTTTTGACATTCCCTCGAACAATAAATCGCCTGGAATCATATTTGAATACAAGGAACCGCCACACCCGACATAAAACTCACCGAGGCACATGAGTTGCACAACCTCAACCCATCCCGCTTGTCACAAACATAACATCGATCCAACTTCTGCAGTGGTACGGCGATAACCCTTTGTTCATTATCTGATGTAGCAACCTCCGTGAACCCTGGTCCACCGCTACGTAACATTTCAATCGCCTGCTGCCCGAGAGTCGTTTTCGTACCATCGGGCCTGGTGGTAGCTGAGTTGAAGAGGGAAATCATTGAGTCGGGGAGTGACATTTGTTGTTCGGATTCTTGTGATTTAGGTTGGGCGAGAAGGGATGCAAGGTCGAAGGGATCCAACATCGGGATAGTGCAGAAAGGTAGATAAGCTCTAAGAACATAAAATTGATGGCGACCGCTTTTGGACATGTCACGGCATTCACATTGAATATAGACGTCAAGTTCAACGCCTGCCTTCCGTGTTATGAAATTCGATGATATTCTGTTCATAATTATTCTCGACATTTATGTCTCTGGTTCTTCTTCGCCTGATTAATTTTACTCCTTGCCTTCTCCTTCTTCAGACTCCTCTCCTTCTTATTATACGCCGGGCAGTCCAGTTCGTGCGGATACGCCGACCCTCTGCCAAAATACAACTTCCCACAACACTCAGACTTTGTCTGGTACGGGCACGGTTGGTGTTCTCTACCCAAATGTGTCCCGATATGCTTCCCTAAACTGCCGCGCAAAACCTCCTTCTTACATTTGACCCTTTTCCCCACGAGATCAGTGACGATCCAACCACATTCGACTCGAATGTTGGGTGTCCTTTTGGGGCGCTTGCCGCCTGCATTGTTCCGTGCTGCTTCGTCGGCGTCTAGGTGTGCGAATGCGTGTACTTCGACGTCTCTGATAGTGGCGTTGACCCTCATATTGCAGTCGTTCCAATGACATTGGTAAGACTCATTGTCTGCGTCCACCAGGTCCAATATTAATATGGTGCCAGTACTTTCGCTTCCCGACTGCTCCGCCGTTGTAGGATTTAAAGTACCCTGTTCCTCCCTAGAACGAGTATAAAATCAGTTAATTGAGTAATATACAGCCGTCGTAAACACTCACTGGGCGTTTTCCAACGGCGTATCCTCCTCCAGACTGAAGATTGGCAGGCTACCGTTCAATAAATTTTCATCCAGCTGTAGCGCCCCGGCCCAATCCGTCGTCTCGGTGCTGTAAGCTCCTTCCTCTGGCCTGAAACGAATATTACGAGTTCAGTTAATGAGAACCAGCCTCGAGAATCACATACCCAATACCCGTCCACGGGCTCATCCCAAATATTTGCCCCCATCCTTGAAACGAATCACAGTTCAACGAGAGTACCGGTGTTGAGTTCTGCATCACGCAATACGGAAGGAAGAACTTCTGGGGAAAGACGAATTTATCCACATTCTGCATTTGCAGCATAGAAAACAGCAGAAATTGTGGCGGGACGAACTATGAGAGACTCAAAGAAACTCTTTATATACCCCAACAGGGCACGTACACATAATCATACTGTGTCTATGTTCAACAAGCGGGTACGCAGTGACATGTGCTTGACCCTGACTTGGCTGTGTGTCTTTGCAAGACTGTCGATCCACAAAGCGCAGGTGCATTGATACCTCGCTTAGCACTGGCGTTGCCTTGCCAGGATTACGCGTCTTTCATACATCGTTTTGGCTGAATATGCTAAACCGTTCTTTGACCGCCGGGGAGAAAGCGCATAGATGCTTGCGCAAAACGCAGTTGACTGGCATTGGAATAATATGTCATATACTAATTTGTGAAGCCAGTGCATCATTTGATGCGAGACGTGGTATTTAGGTAATGAAGACCAAGGGTCGAGGAGAAGCAGCAGCTAGCGAGTGGCGAGGAGACGGTATCTAGGGATTATTGTATATAGGGACAGGAAAACGATAATAGGCGAGGGCACGATCATTATATATGTAAAAACATAGGCAGTCGCTTATTCGCTTCGGAACGTGTTCATGATTACAACAGAGTCAATTCACTAAGGTAGATACCATTTTTTTGGTTCTGGGTGCGCCTCTAATTAGCTCGTGATAGTGCCGCGCATGCGCATGTCTTCGTTCGACGCTTTCTTTTCGTACAACACCGGTTCCCTCCACTTCTTCCAACAACATCGACTCAACACTGCGTTCGTCACAACCGTTGCCTGTTTCCTATAACTTGCTGACTGACCCGACTCACGGTTACTCCTCTATCCTATCTGACCTCCACAGACAAGATTTGATACCGTCAGTTCTGGAATATGAACTTTGTGGATCACCTAGCAATATATCTTCGCTCCGCCTTCAATTGCAGAATGACCCCCCCACCAGGTCATCGGGTCGCCCCAGGTCCAAGTCTAATGTTATGATATCCGCCCGAAGTCACAGTCTGACGAAGAGGGCCGGGCTTTGAGGTTGATTTGGTGACTGTATAGCATTCCGATTATATAAATATTCCATCGCGTTTCGGTGACTGTCGCATCACCTTTGGATATCACTACAAGGGTAAAAATCATTATTCATTTAAACATTCGCTTCCCGTGTCGGGAATTACTAGATAGGATAAACTAGAAATGCAGGAAATCACATAATCTAACTTATGCACTCGGAAATGGGGTGAAATCTGTATATCTCTTCTGGCGGCCACGTTCGGCGCTGAACATACATATGATAAATATATATGAGCTCTGGCCTTGGGGAGTGTGGGCCGAGGGGGTTGGGTTTTAATAAAGGGAGGGCTGAGGCGAAGGCTCGGACCCGAAGCCTAAAGGTCGAGGCAGGAGACCTCGACAAGGAAGGAAAGCTTAATTTTCGGCCAAGTGATAGTGCTACTTGGTCACGTGGCTCTTGTCCGAGAATTAACCTCGCTCGTGCCTCGCCGGGTGTGTCAAAATCAGCTCGTGATTTCATTCAACACTTTCTTGTCGTACAACATTTGATACCGTTAGTTCTGGAATGTGAACTTCGTGGGTCACCTAGCGATATGTCTTCACTCCACCTTCAATTGTAGCGTGACCCTCTCATCAGGTCATCAAGGTCCAAGTCGGATGCTATGATCTCCACCAAGGTCACAGTGTGACGAGTCGTCTCGTTTGGATATTAAGGGCCAGGCCCAGGGATTTGAAGTTTTGGTGACTGTGTGCTGTGGAACGTATTCACTGGGCTGGTGAGTCAATAAGGCAGCTGTCTTATTGAATACTTATCCAATATATATTTTGAACATAAACACAATAAGCCCCTGGGGCAATTGAAAAGCTATCATAAATTTCTATTTGATAATACATGTGTGAGACTGTAAACAAAATTAATAATTATTAAACATAATTTTATCAAATAATTATACAATCTTATTTGGATATAACTGGTGGACTACTGAAACTAATCTCTCAATACATTTTTGGTAAGCCCTCTGTGCTAACTTGTTCATATCATGATATTATCAAAGAATTATCATAAGCTTGAGGTGATG
>MU151251.1:3071-18117 GCA_015584085.1 Macrolepiota fuliginosa MF-IS2
ATCCCTAAGCAGTTTATGCTGAAAGACGCCGGACCTCCCGCCGTTCCTCTCGCCATTCCGCTTTTTCCATTCCTCCCTTCGCCTGTGTTTTTCAGCGTTTTTCAACTGAGGCTCAGTGTCAAGTGGCGGACGAGCGAATCTCAGAGCGTACTTGAGTAGTGCCTTCAATGGCGGGTATTCGTCATCGGAATCCAGCTGACGAGCCTTTGTTTTCGCCAATTTTCCCTTGACGTAACCGATGCAATCGTATACCATTTGAGCGTTTTCGATGGCCCAATACGTGCCAACCGCGAAAGATCCAGCCAGGATGGCCGCAGCGCCCCGAAGCTCAAACTTGACTATATGGTCGTGCAACTGAGCTCGGCGGGGGGAGACCGCGGGGTTTCTTGTGTAGTCTGTCACATAAAGACTATACTTTCTGTTTTTGTTTTCAAACAGGTATACAACCTGTCAATCATCAGAATATGGGCTCAGGCTGCAGAATGAAGAAGTTGAACCTCAAAAACACAATCGAAGTGTCCATCCAGTCCTGTGTCTGGTCCGGCATCGCATAACAACAGCTGTTGCCTTCGGCCGAAGCCAAGGGTGCCGTCGTTGAGTTGGTACACTTGACCGACCGCTTCCGCTGAGCCTGCCATTTTTTGCTTCCACCATTCTCCGAGCTTTCGACAATAACGCTCCTCCGGTTCCATTACCCGCAGGAAAGGTGTGTGATGGCGGTTACTGCCCACCAGTTCCCGATCCTCTAAGGCACCCGCGTGGGGCTGAACAAAACACCCTTGATTAACTGAATAGGCAGCCCACTGCACTGTACCAGAACAACCAACACCAGAGAGGACCTCATCCGGTTCTTGCACCTTTGAGGTTTTCCAAAATTGAGATGATAAGCCACAGTCGGCGGGTACAGAACCCACCTGAATATCATGCAGGATCAGAATATCGCCAGTTTTTGACTGGGGCAGCCACTCCATGAGATGTCGCTGAAAAATTGCAACACTGAAATAACGGGAAGGTCCCATCTCCAGGAGACTAGGATTTTGCAAGTAAACAATTGTAAACCCTGGTGAACCATTCTAAGTATTTATTAAGCTGCCATTGCAAATGTCGAAATGGGACACTGACCGCCTTTTATGGACCCCCCCATGAGTTCAGGCGGTTTACCAGATATCCCGATGACACTGACGCGTGTTCTTGGTTTCTTTGCTTCTTTCAAGACGACATAAGGGTAAGGCTGTAGCTGGAATTTTATGTAAATATGTGAATATCGCATGGTTTAAACGAGAGACCGCCAATAATCACCTTGGAGTGCTGCAACTGTGTCATCCATTCTCCAGGCGTATCGTAAGTAATCTTCTCCGTATATAATTCCTATAGAAATTTGAGTCAGATAAGCATGATGCCGTGGAGAAGATGCTCACACTTAATCTGATGACTTGACTGCCTGGAGCTGTAGCGGGATTCTGGGATTGCGATGTAGTAACAGGCTTCGATGAACTTGCCACTGGGGGTGTGGAGGCCCGTTGGCCGGCCAATGCTTGTTCGACCGTCTTCGTAGCCGCAAATTCAGCAACACGTCGCTTCTTCCTTCCCCGCTTCCGAGTTTTGCGAGGTTTAGGAGCAGGAAGCGCCAGTTGTGATGCCGCTGGTACCGGTTCTGGTAACGCAGGAGCTACGGGTTGCTGACCGGCAGGCTCGAGACTGGATGTCATGATAGATACATCGCCATTATCATCCACTGGTGCTGGAATTGAATGTTTGGTGCGCTTCTCTGTGCTTGCTGCTCCATTCTGAGAGTGCGTCGTTCGTAGCGCGCCGCTCCTATCCTGCGCAGTGGGAGTAGGTTCCCTATTCTCCTCTTCAATGGGTATTATATTTGAACCTCCGTTGAAGGTCCTACGAGCGATTTCGGAAAGGCGATCAGCGACGGGCCGTGTGGGAGTAGCAAACCAGTCCTGGAGGTTCTCTCCAGTCTCCGCCCCCTCTTCCACTGAAGGCATACATAAATTATCAGCATATTAACGCACCCGAACCACAATATGGCACTCACATTGCCATGTGTTCACGAAGCACGACTCGGCCTTCCGGTGTCGTCGAAAAACCACACCCTCCTTGTAAATTAGTTTCGCAGCTGACTTGGAGTCCTTGGGCTTAATAGAACCGACTCCATCCAACGAAAGTTGGATTTGATCCATAATACGAGTTGGTCCCTATTTGGCATCCATAGCCTTGATCCAGTCTCCTTCAAATGTCACAGATACCCCATGGGTCCGCCCGCCGGCAACACAGCACTGCGTAATGAAGTTCCACATAAATTTGTCGGGAAGGTGGGCCCATAACATATTAACCGAACCAGTGAAGTAGCCGGTAGCATTTGAGGGGCTGTCCATATTGCAGAGGCAGTTGCTCAGGGATTTGTCGTCGAATATGTCACCAGCGAGAATTTTGCGCTGTTTCTCGTTGGAAGATTCATGTTCGTCATCGTGCCGTCGCTTCATTGAACGTTATAACTGAAGACCATGAGACTGTCGGAATCACGCACTGGACCCTGAATATCCAAATACTAGTACTCATCTGCCACACATGCTTCCCACAGTAAATTTAGGCTTTACGTTATGGTGTACTATATCGTGTTTTATCACCCGTACGTATGTCGCGGCAAGTAGATATTATGTGGATATTATGGGTTTTTTCTGTATAAGAGTGGTTGCGCGCTATGCTACAAGGGTTTGCAAAATAAGACTAGTCGCGGTGTTGAAGGGATGGATAAAGGCAGCAGTTACGAAGGGATAGGGCACATGTAAAATATGGCCAGGGGATCCGCGTGAGCAGCATCGAACACCAGTAGTGGTCCATCGCATATGATGGCCTGGTAGAAGACTTCCTCTCCTTCGCGGGATAAGCGGTCTAATATCACGGTCGCGAAAGGCAACTGTTGTGATGTTCTGAGAGAACCAAATGATAATCTCAAGGGCTGGACGTTTCGAATTGTTTTCACTTGTGGCGCGGACAGTACATATTACCTAGTTTCCAATACCAAGTGTTAGTCCCAACCGATGCCAACGAGGGGCAACGTTCGGTGTCATCAGGAACAAGTCAAGGGAATCAAGTGCATTTACAGACAGTTTCTCCAGTGTGGGGTAATTCAGATTCAATTCAGCCCCCACTGAAGACTCGATGAGAATGATATTGCAAATACACTCCAGTACCTTTCACCTTTCAGCGGGCACACTATGCGGTCACCCAAGCATTCGTGGAGAGGTGCGACGTTCGATAATCACTTGATAGGGCAACGTTTGAATGCAACATGCGACTAAATTATGTGTGTATAACGTTACATAAATCCCTCTAACTAAGGGACGAAATGGATATGCGGTGGTATCACTGTAAGTATTAGTATTGTAATGTCTCCATGATAGCATCGAGGACGCGAATGGAGTCTGGCATATGGAATTTCTCATACGAGAGAGCGTTAGGAACACTGGAACCAATCATCAGTAAGATGCTCCAGGGAAAGAATGGATGAGACGTACTCCCAACCAGTTACCCGCTTCACCGGCGCATTCAGCTTGAGGAAACACCTCTTTTGAACCTCTGCGCTGATCTCGGCACCGACACCAGCTGTCATGCCTGCCTCGTGCACGATAACCAAGCGCCCGGTCTTCTTAACGCTCTCCACAACCGTCTCGACATCCCAAGGTAAAATGGACCTCAAGTCTATAAGCTCAATCTTTGCCGACCTTAAGGACGCTGGGACGAGTTTCTCGAGCACTGGAAGTGGGTTCTGGAGTAAGTGAATCGCATTGTCGCAGTTGTAGACTGGTGTGCCCCATGTGAGCAATGTAAGGTCGGAGCCGGGGACAAGGATTTCGGCTTTGCCGAGAGGAAGTTGGAAGTCGTCTACCGGAACTTGTTCCACTGGGCAAAGACTGTGAATACATAAATGGAGTGTGTGCTGGGATAGGCGCACCTGCTGAACGGTAGAGGATTTTAGGTTCCATGAAGATAACCGGGTTTGGATCCCGGATCGAGCCCAAGAGAAGACCTTTTGCTTGGAGAGGAGACCGAGGGATGACGACCTATGCATGTGTTAGGAAATAGAGTTTCCGGGTCTGGTAGGGCCGTACCTTTAATCCAGATGCACCCATGAAGAAGCCCTCTGGGGACTGAGAATGGTATAAACCACCATGGCCCTGACGCAGATATTGAGGTGACAATGTTGTGTGATATACAGCGGATTGACGCGTACCACAGCCATGGTTGGTGTTCGAATTGTCAACCCGCCCACATTAAATGAGCCGCCGGACCTATACCGGATCTTGGCTGCTTCGTTCACAATCTGATCAATCTGTTTTCAGCTCGCAGTCCAGGAACAAGATACCGGCCACATATACCTGGTCAAACGCAGGAAAGATATAGTCTGCAAACTGAATTTCTGCAATGGCCGTATGCCCCATCATAGCCAAGCCAATTCCAAACCCTGCAATGCCCTGTTCCGAGAGGGGCGTATTAAAGACGCGCTCGCGGCCTGTTCTAGTTGAGAAACCATGAATTAAGACATGTATCAAGTAGTCATACCAAATTCTTCTGCAAGACCCTGGATAGAATATGAGTGAGTGGTTGGAGCGATTAAATAAAGGTGATGGGACGAACCATGGTACACCTGAAGACACCGCCGAAGGCCACATCCTCTCCAAACACGACAGCATTGTCGTCCTTTGCCAACGCAATACTAAGGGGACGTTAAACCCATGGCATGCCCAGCAGGTCAAGACACCCACCTCATAGCATCGCGAACGGCCTGGTATGTGTTCATCTTGCGGGTTTCGCGACCACCGACGAGACCACTGGCATCCTCATCAACCCAGCTGATGCCAGATGTCCTTAGCGCCGAGTCTCTTGTGCTTTTAAGGAGCTTTGACTCTGCGACGAGCGGTGCATGGCCTCCAGCGGGGGGCGGTTCGACCTTGGTCGAGTTCCGACGAGCCTGTGTCTAAGGTTAGTTGCATAGTCGATGGGGATAGAGTTTATAGCGTACCAGGACGGCAGGCAAGCTCTTGACAGGGAGACTACGGATGGCGTTTGTGGTGGTAAGCATTAGAGAGGGAGGTGGCTAAGATCCGGTAGGGCATTGATGTACTTAGTAGTGGGAAGACAAGTTGAAGGACAGGTATGTAAGCGATCAATTATATCACATCTCTCCTTCATGGAAAACGAAACTACCTTTGTCGCCCCAGAAGGCGTGTACTCCCTCACAGAAGAACACAAGCCAGCCCTTGCACAGTCCCACACAACACCTATCCTCTTCCCCACAAAGGTCTCCAGCGTTGCCATACGTGTGCCCCCCGCAAAACCTCAGGGCAGCGGGCCGCCGGGGTTAGCTCAGTTACTCGGAGGAAACAAGGACGCGAAGAAAGATAAGGATAAGGATAAGAGTGCCACTGGATCCAAGGAGGATGGCTACAGTCTCTCTAGCAGCGATACTCCAGACGAGATAGATCAACTATCCCCCATCCAGGAGAGTAGCAACACCGCGAGCCCATTGCCAGAACAGCAGTCCATATTCTCTCCCACAGGCGGCCGGGGGAAACGTGGCGCACGCCCAAAACACAATATCAAGACGACGTCGTCGACATTCGTCACACGGATACAGACCAGCGATAACTGGACGAAAACACTCCAGTCCAAACAGGGGGATCTGACGCTGCTCTGCTACAACGTCGCAAAGAGCTTCTTGCTAGTCGAGGCTGGATCCAAGGCAAAGGTAAGCTTCATGCCATAGTCATATTTATGCCACTCAACATTCGTACAGGAACCTCTCGCTAGAATCCTGTTCTCCGCTTATCCGACATGTCACGATATAAATCAACTAACGTCCTCCTGTGAACACCTCGACGTCATTATAGGCTTCAATACCGGCGATCTCGTCTGGTTGGGTGTGTCTATCGTTCATCAAGGCCGGGACTACAGACTTAGCCTGTCTTCACAGATCCCATCACTTCACGCTACGCCCGTCTCAATAAACAGGGTTGCATATCAAATTCACCCTGCACAGCGATTCGCTGGGTTCCCTCCTCGCCCACTCTTTTCCTTGTTTCCCATGCAGACGGTACGATAGTTGTATACGATAAGGAGCGCGACGATGGGACCTTCTCGCCACAAGAACCTACAAATGGACCCCCAAGTCTAGATATTACCGGAACACCCATCTCGGAAGAAGCTGCAGCACCAATTCAGAGGGATTGGGACCCAACAGACAATATCTTCGTGACAATGCCTCCATGGCACCCAGTTACAACTGGTGCTGGGGCAGGCATTAACGTCGCTGGAAAATCCGACAAGGACTCCAAAGTCGTCAAGAACCCAGTCAGTCACTGGCGGATCTCTCGCAAAGGTGTTGTCGGTGAGGGTTTTTCCGTATCGTACTCCACCGACAAGTATTTTTAACGTTTGTGGCAGATTTCGTCTTCTCACCTGATGTCAAGTACGTCGCAGCAATCTCGGAAGATGGCTGTCTACGAGTAATCGATGCACTTGCCGAGCAGTACGTGTGCTTTGCCAATGCCGCTGCAAGAAATATTAACTCCATCCAGACTTGTGGACTGCTATGCATCCTACTTTGGCGCATTGACCTGCGTTGCATGGTCACCAGACGGACGTTTCATCCTAACGGGTGGCCAAGATGACCTCATCACGATCTTTTCGCCTTGGGAGCAGCGCGTCGTGGCACGGTGTCAAGGGCATTCTTCCTTCGTCGCTGGTGTCGCATTTGATGATCTACGATGTGACGGTCGGACATACCGCTTCGGCAGCGTCGGAGAGGACAACAAGCTCATCCTGGTGCGTATTTACCCATCCTACGTGACACGTCATTGCTTACATTCCACAATAGTGGGATTTTTCCAGCGGCGCTCTACATCGTCCAAAGTACCAGGTAAGTAATTTCTTGCAATCCATCTATACCTCCAACATACTCAATCCATATCCCCAGGCAACGCATCACCAACGCATGTCCATGTCATCAACAATATCCCTCGCATTCCGCCGCGACAAATCCGCATCATACCTCCCCGCGGGCCTGCCCCCCGGCCTCAAAAACACGCACTCGCTGCGACACCACCCTGCACCCTCTCGCAACGAAATCGCCATCGTCCAACCTGTCCTTGTACGTCTTCCTTCTTCTTAACGCGTATCATTTATTCAGTGACATGTGCATAGATCAAATCAGTAGACTGTGACCTTTTGACGGACATCGCGTTCCTACCGCGGTCTCTGCTCACAGCGACGAAGAGTGGGCATATCCGACTTTGGGTCCGACCGTTGAACCTGCGCAAGCCAACAAGGAACAGTTCATTGTTGCCTGATGTGCAAAACTTGATTTCTTGATCTATTTACCTGAATCGAGTCGGTATTCCAACCAACAGGGTTGGGTTGTATTAAGTGGTGTATTCTTTGTTGCATAGGGCCAGTACTTGGGGACTCGAAAGTACGGAACGTTCATAACGTAGATAAGTTATTCAGAACCAAACATCATTACCAAAGGGCGGAAGATGATGTATTTATCACTGTTGATTTCGGAGGTCGCCAATAATATGATCCATCAATGCATCAATGTTAACGTTCAACTACTTATTTACTAACCCACAAACTCAAATGCATTGAACCCATGCCAGTTGTAACAGCGACGCTCCTCCGTCAACCCTCACATTTCCCGCTCCTCCTCCCAAAACAAAATCCACCCCACCCGATACCCGTCCCGCGTAAACGCGTCTATGGACACATCAACGCTATACGGGACCTCCAGCGCGAGATGGACGATTTAAGTGACGAGGAGAACGAGTTGGAGGATATCGTGCGTCTACCTCTCCTTCTGCATATTCCAGTGCTCTGATATTTATCAACTCGTGATGGTTTAGACTACATCGATACATAACAGAGGGTATGCGTTCCTCGTACCGATAGGCCGGTCGTTGACACAGCAAGAAGAGAAGAACGATGTACGCAAAAGCATGACGCTTCATTACTCTCTAGTCGCTGACATTTGACGCGTAGGCAGAAGAAGACTCGGACGAATCAGAAGGCTCGGGCGGCGCACCGTCCGTCGCGGAAGACGATGGCGAGAACGAGTCTGCGCAGGATCTTGATGCGAGTATGGATGATATGGACGAGGAACAGACGGGGAATATGGAGGAAGAGTCGATGGAGGATTCGATGCCCGAGGGCGAGACGGAATACGAAGAGGAGCCGACTTCGGATATATAATTTCCTCATCTTCATCGTACGTTATGCTATAGTTCGATTGAGAATACGAGCTGACACACTGGTTGCTTTGAATAGATTATTTGTTATTGAATCTGACATATTATTGTACACTATGCAAGATATCATCCTATCCACGATCACATATCCAACAGAATGATTAGGTTTTCATTTTCACGCCGTGCCATCAACCTTTCCCAAGACAAAATCCCAGAGCGCTCGAGGGTTCTGGTAGTCGTGGTGAATGATATTGATCAACCACCTCCGGTCGCGAATGCTCTCCAGGAGCTTGTGCTCTTCAGAACCCGGGCGGTAACATGACGCCCACTCGGACCAGATGGTGAAAGCTTCCTCCTATAAGACCCAGTCAATTCCCGGAATCGATGCGCATCGGAAGCCAGAAACTCACCTTCCAGGACAAAAAGGACTCGCGCTCGATGATGGTGGTCTGGATGATCTCCTGACCTGGAAACACACCCCATGTCACAGCGTTCCTTCCATCATCTGGGACATTAGACCTGTGGTCTCCCTGCAACCAAGGATGTCCTCAACTCATGAAGCATGGAGCTTTAACGATCAAAAATCCTTACCCGATAGTTCCCCGCAACGAAATGTACCCACCCCGTTCCATGTTCCTCAATCCTCTTCTGCAACATATCGACATCCTTCTCCTCGCAGAAGAACTCAACAAAGCCTTTCTGGAAGACATACCCGGCTCTTGGGCCCCAGCCGAATACTTCATCAGATGAACTTGCCCCATTCACTACAGGCTGCGATCCGACGGTCCACCAACCCCGTTTCGTCAACTGTTCGAGTTCAGGTAGAATTGTTAGGGATTCTGGAGAGAGGGGCGTAGGCGAAAATGGCGTGGTCGAGATCTTGGAATGGAGATGGTCGAGAAATATTTGGGTAAGTTCGCCGAGGGTTTTTGGATTCCTCCATTGTTTGAGCATTTCGTTTATCTGACGTAGCTCGTTCATATTTTAGTGATATATTGAATGAAGGATGGACGTACTGCAACACCAGAATTACCCCATGGGTCTTGGGCACCAAAAGCGGGGCTTTTGAAGTCTCCAAACCGTCCATTCGGGAAGTCGTCCCAGCTTGCAGCGTTGTTCAATTCCCCCCGTCCAGCCTCGCCATCAGTGACTGTGATAGAAGCGAGAGATTGTGTAGCATCGTGTGTTGCTGTTTCGGGAGTCACGACGAGATCAGATCCGGCTTCAGATTTTTTGGCCAGATCCTTCGTTGGTGGTCAGATCCAAAGTAAATGTCGAATTAAGGGCATACTACTTACGGCAATGAGCCTGTTGTGTGGGTGGGCATGCATTCCTGTCCATTGGAGATTTTCTAGGACGCGCTGAACACTCTTTTCGAGGTTGAGGGTGCAGAAGTGGACGCCGGGAACCGCGCCTTCCGAGACGAGTTTGCGAATCATGCCGACTGCGAGGGTGACGCCGTAGTCCTTGACTAGCTGATCATCGTGCTGTATACGCAAGTCAACTGGATGAGGGAGTTGGCAAGAACAAAGGCACACACGCTAATAGGTTTCAGTGCATCATGGACATGGTCCGGTACATGCGCCCCAGTCAGCTTGGTGAGGCGTTGGAAAGAGCTGTATGTTTGTATGGGCATGATTCCAGGAATAACAGGAACCGTGATACCTTGATCGACATTTAGCTAGCGATGTCGGTAAAAATAGAATCAGACGCACCCCTCTCTCTGACTTTTTTCAACCATCGCAAGAATCCGTCAATGTCATAGAATAACTGGGTCACGATGAAATTTGCGCCAGCGTCGACTTTAGCTTTGAGATAATCGAGGTCTTTGTCCTCGTCAATGAGTTTATCCGGGTGACCGTCGGGGTAAGCTGAACGTGAGCAGAGGTGAGGATGATGGTGACAAAACGGGCGGGACGGAGTACTGCACCTGCAACTCCAATGCAGAAGTGATCGCCATAGGATTCGCGGATGTAGGTGACGAGGTCGATGGCATGCGCGAAACGAGGGTCGGAGGGGACCCATTCCTCTTGCCCCCTTGGGGGATCTGTAAAGACGTATGTTCATACAACTGGAGATGGGGTGAGAAGAGGCGCACCTCCGCGTAATGCAAGGATGTTCTCTATGCCGCCTTCTTGGGCATCCTTGAATAAATATCAGCAGAGACGTCAGTTTGTGAGTGTAGATGGGCACCTTGAGAGCAGCGTCGACAGAGCCAGCCCTGGCGTTTGTGCAAGTGAGATGGAGAAGAGTGTCGAGGCCATACTCATGCTGAGTGAGGGCTGCAAGTTCAAGACTACGGTCCTTTGTCGCACCGCCAGCACCCCATGTGACACTAACACCGAGGGGGCTGAGTGCAGCCAGGCGCGAAATGCGGGAGGCGAGATTCTCGAAGCCCTGATGAAAGATAGGATGAGAGTGGGGATTTTATGGAATTTGACGGGGACAGACCTGGTCCGTGCGGGGAGGGAAGAACTCAAAGGTGAAGAAAGGTCTCTGTGCGAGGCCCTGGGGGAATTTGTCTGTGAACTTCATGGGGACTTATCTGTTCATCGCAGGACCATCGCTTAATGAGAACGCGTGGTCACGTGTCCTGACCTGGATCTCGCAGCTGCTCACGACACTCACCGTCTCTACTCATCTCTTAATCACCCATGGCCGATTCTGCCTCGTCACCAGTCACGGCTGACTTCTCGTCTGCACCCCCAAAACGCACAAAGATCGTCCTACTCGGCGACCAGTCCGTTGGCAAGACCAGTCTAATTACTAGGTCCACCCTTGTCAGTCTCCCGTTTGTCCCAGGCTCACGCTTGTCTCCTGCAGGTTCATGTATGATACATTCGATAATACCTACCAAGCAACTATTGGCATCGATTTCCTCAGCAAGACCATGTACCTCGAAGACCGCACCGTCCGCCTACAACTCTGGGACACTGCTGGCCAGGTACAACCCCGCTCTTCGCTTCCCCTTCCACTCGACACTCATCTTGCGACATAGGAAAGATTCCGTTCACTGATACCTTCGTATATTCGTGATTCATCCGTGGCCATTGTTGTGTTCGACATCACTAGCAAGTCCTTCTCGCTCCACCCGTTACCACGCCGGCCTTCTGACCCCTTTCACAGACAGACAGTCCTTTATGTCCACGACGAAATGGATAGAGGATGTGCGGTCAGAAAGAGGCAACGACGTCATCATTGTGTTGGTAGGAAACAAGGCGGATCTCTCTGACAAACGGTATGTCGTGCGCCTAATCACAACCATAAATGCTAATAACTGACTCTGATCATAGTCAAGTTACGTTGGAAGAAGCCACAGCAAAGGCCACACAGCTCAATATTATGTTCATGGAGACCTCAGCAAAAGCTGGCCATAATGTCAAGAGCCTGTTCAAGAAGATTGCAATGTCACTCCCTGGGATGGAAAAGGACAACCAGACAGACGCCAATACAAGTATGTTCGATTCTCTAAAATACTGTTGTTAAGATCAATCCTGATGTGCTTATGTGCCTAGAAATTGACGTCACCACGTCAGCAGCTGGCGAAGTGCCAGAGGCATCTTCATGCGCATGTTGACCTACGCATCATGTATATAATCCCTCTTACCCCTCCTATCTATGATACCAGTCTCATCTCGTGGTCATGCTATATACATGAGTTCTCCAGTTCAGGTTCGGCCCCATTTTCAGGTCGTGTCTCTGATTGGCATTAGATAGTGTTAATTTATTCTCAAGATGGACACCCATCGGGGTCTTGTACGTTACCGTGGTTTCTCTTTGAATGATCAACCCCTGTTCATTGTGTTTCCTGCGCCTCTTGCATGCGTATCCTTGTACTGAGCCCACTTCTCATCTTTTTGCCGCTTCTCTTCTTCCTTCTCCTCGCCTGCGACCGTGCCGTCCATCTCGGAGTCAATTTGCAGCTGTTCTGATGACGTGGGCTTCTCTAGAGATGCAGGCCTATACACCCCTCGTTAATTTCCGATGTGCCTTGAGCAGATGAACCGCCTACCCTCCACCAGTGATAATATTCCCTCGTTCCCGCTCAATCTCGAGATATTCGTCAACACTCATCGTAGGTAGATTATACCCAGGCCCAAAGACTTGAGTTTGCAATCTCGCCCTCTCAGCCGCGTTTGATGGCAGAATCGTGAACGGACGCAACGGCTACGCGCAATAAGACCATCTAAACTTGAAAAAATAATGAGCTTCCACTCACCCGTCCACGATGATCTACCAATGGTCCTTTCCCGTCCGGCCCTCCACTCCCACTAACACCTAAATCCAACCGCCACATTTCTTCTTGCTCTTCTTTACTTTTTCCTTTGTCACCAATCTTCGTTCGTCCGTCCCGCTCTCCTAAAGGAGGAGGTGCGCCAGAAGGACTGGGAGGTGCGCGGCGGAGTAGGTCAAGTTCTTGTTCCATCGATTCGAGTTGGGTGTGTGTCTGTGCGTAGAATATCCGTAGGAGGAGGATTGTCGTCGTGCGTAGGAGGTCGTCTGTTGTGGAGTCCAGGTCGAGTTCGGAGTCTTCTGATGATTGTGCTGCGGACGTTGTGGATGATGGGAGGAGGGATGCGATTAAGTCGAAGTCTGTTTGGGAGTCTGGGGTTTGGGTTTGGTTTCTTTGTTTTTGGAGGACCTGGAATGGGGTGGTAAATTGAGGAAGGGCTCTTTCGGGAAAGAGAATTGTGGGAGGACGAGTGGAGAACACACCTGCAGTCGATCTTTGATCTCCTTGACCTTCTTGTATTGGCTCACTTTGACGTCTCTCCTCTTTGCTGGATCGGCGAGCATCGACGATTTATGCGAGTATAGTTTCTTCTCGTCCTCTGGTATGATATCATAATGTTCTAGCTGGTGTACGAAGGCTTCTAAATGACTCTATTAACATAACGGGACGACGGAATTTAATCAGGTTCTCGTTCGTAGTGTCCAAAAGAAAGCGACAGGAAGGCGTGACGTACGATAACTTTCGTAAGAACACCCATTCGATCATGTCTCTCTGTCGTTCGTGTGCGGTTCTCCACTTCCGCAAAGACGTAGGGCAGAGTGAGACACACCATATCTTTCGTTGGGATATCGTCTAGTGATTCGTTTGGGCTGAATAGTGATAGATCGCGGATTCGACTATGGACTTCTCTCAGATCTAGAAGTGTATGTTGTAAGAGGTCCTGTGGTGCCACAAATATTAGCCTCTGCCGAGATTTGGAAGCTGGGAAGATAGGCACCTGGGTTTCTTCTGCTATCGTGGGCAAGTTGACAGATTTAGACGCAGATTCCAGGCTGCGCCTGAACAATTCCTGTAGAGATATTTCTGACATAAAGGGATGTATAGAGGGAGAAGTGACCGTCGACGACTGAAACTAACTCCCGTGACGCAACTCCTTTCCGTACTTGGGAGAGTGATTAGATGGTGGCTGTGTAGGGTATTAGAACCTACCTCAAATTAACCTAACTCCTTAGACCAATACCAACTTCTCCTTAATTCCTTAAACAACCATCGACGTATTTTCGACCCCTCGGCTTAACGGAACAATTTTTCTACTGGGGTGGCCAATTTCTGGGGGCGACAGACACCGTCATATCGGCCGAGGTATAAATTCAACATGACCACGAGCTGCCAGTGTTTATCACTACCAACATCGAGAAGGCTTGGTTATCCCTCAAACGTTAATTCCCACTCCTTGGTTCCAAAACGTAAAATATCTTGATCAGTCTCTTTGGTTCTACGTCGATGAGGCCCGTTTGGGGGTTCTCAGGGGGGGGGAAGTTCAGATCCGTGATATCACGTCCGCTGAAGAGGCGCAAGCCTTCTCTTCGAATATCCTCAAATCCTCTAGATTCCTCTCACACGGTTTACCTGCGTACATATTGGTACTTCGCAGGACCGATGACCCGAAGCGCTTCCATGTTTTTATTCTTCCATCCCATTTTATAACAGACGGACATGCGAATGCTGCGCTTTTGAGAACGTTCCTGGATAACCTGTCGAGTTTCAAGAACTCCAAGCCCAACGTCGGATCTTGGAGATTAGGGAACGTCTCGCGTTATCATCATCTTGTGAGGACCTCTTTTTTCTTGCACATCGTCTAAGACTTAAGTCTTGCTCGAAGACGGTGGCGTGCAGCTATTGACGCTGTCATGGGCGCTAATCGCACGTCCGGACTTCCCGTATGTTTTACTTCTGCTCTAAACTAAATCTTTGCAGTCCAGTCGTCATCTTTTAGGGTGGCCAAGCGCTGCCTTGCGAAGCCACAGATCGCACACCGTACACACCAGCAGACTTGGTAAATATCGTTGCCGCCTTTATTAAGGAAGAAACTCGAGACACCCTCCAAGGATGTCATCAACTCGGGCTGACGTTTGACGTCGCATACCCCATCCTTGCTCAAGTCGCACTCACTCGTGTTCTGTGTCGGAAATATATCCACGGCGAGATTAATCAAACCGAATGGGAATTCCGGAAGAAAGAACCTATGAGAACTGGCGGCCCTATCAACCTGCGGCCGTTCTTGGATCGGGAATGGTATGAAAAGGGTGGACCTACGAATGTTTCGCTCGCTGTTGGCTTCTACTTGTACTCCCTTCCTTACATGTCTCTGGGGCGGCGAGTGGTATTGCACCCGAGGCACCTATCCCATCTTGCAGTGACCTTCTGTCGAAGAACCGTTTTGCGTGTCGATGTGGTTTAATCAAGGGACAGGCCGATCGCGTTCTCCGCCATCCTCTTCAATATGAAATTGGGATTAGCAGAATGCCAAGTATGATACAGATGATAAAGGACATTG
>MU151251.1:21211-54956 GCA_015584085.1 Macrolepiota fuliginosa MF-IS2
AAATCCCTGAACAACTGCCTCTGCAATGTGGACAATCTTTCCAGTGCTATTGGCTACTTGACTGGTTCAGTCGACATGATATGGACCCATCATTCCAACAAATTTATGTGGAAATTCATTGCACAATGCTGCGTTAGCGACAAGCGGCATCACAATATGTCTGTGGTTCTTGAAGGGGACTGGGTCAAGGCCATGGATGCTAAATGGGGACCAACTCGCATTGCGGACCAAATCCAACTTTCATTGGACGGGATCAGTTCTGTCAAGCTCGAAGACACCAAGTCGACTTCGAAGCTCATCTACAAGGAGGGTGTGGCCTTGCGGCGAACCCGGAAAGCTGAGTCGTGGTTCGTGAATACATGGCAGCGTGAGTGTTATCTTATGGTCCGGGGGCGTGGACATGTCGATAATTCACGCGTTTAGTGGGAGAGGAGAAAGCTGAGGAGAATTTCGAGAATTGGTTTGGGACTCCCTTACTGCCCATCACTGGTCGCCTTTCAGAAATTGCTCGTAGGACCTCTAATGGAGGCCCAAGTATCACGCCCATCAAAGAGGACAGTAAACCGACAACGCAAGATAGGGGTGACGCGGTACAAATCATCCATACCAGGAATGGAATATCAGACACGAGAGTGCACACTCTGAAGCATCCAACTCCAGAACGAACGAACATCGACGGGGATGCAACACCCGGCCTGAAGCCCACCGTCCCGGAGTCTGCAGCTCCCGTGGCTCGAGCACCAGTGTCAGGAGGACCACAACATATTCCTCCGGCCCAAGAATCTGGGAAAGCCAGGAAGAAAAGGAAGAAGAAACAACGCGCTGTTGAGCTTGCGGCTGCAAAGGTAGTTGAACAAGTGTCAGTGGCCCAACAGGCCGTCACACCTCCGGCAGGTTCATTAGGAGCTGCTGCTGCGTCGCATTCCCAGACTCTAACTTTAGTTCCAGGCAATCAGGTCATCAGATTAAGTGTAGGCCTTGGTCCCATATCGATGCATATACTCTGACTCGATTGTTTGATTAGCAAATAGGCATGGAGAATATTCCTGGCGATACACCTGAAGGATGGATGGCACAGTTGCGGTATTCAAAGGTAATTGTTGGCAGTCTCTCGTCTGAAGCACAGATTCACATAAGATGCAGCCGCAGTATAGTTATATAGAGCTGAAGGAAGCAAAGAAAGCAGAGGATCGTGTCGGTCTCATCGGAATTTCCGGAAAACCTACCGAGCCAAAGAAGACGAGAAAAGGCGGTCGGTCCTCGACTTTGATATTCGTGGTTGCTGCTGAATGGATACCTAGATTGGACTACCACGGTTTATTTGCGAGATCCCGGTTTATTCGAGATGGGGCCTTCCTCCGACTTCAGTGTTGTTTTTTTTCAGAAACATTTTGTGGAGTGGTTGCCCCAGCCGAAGGAAGGTGATATTCTGGTCCTCCGCGATGTTAGGGTGAGTTTCGTACCCATTGAATATGGTTTGTAATCTAAATTCGGTGAAACTTCAAAAAAGCTACAAGATTGGCAGGGCGGTATCTCTGGCATCGGTTACCATGACAGAGTGCAGTGGGCTCTCTATTCGGTTGGCCAAGGGTGTTTTGTCCGACCCCATACGGGTAATGCCCCAGAGGATCAGGAGCTGGTGGATGGCGGCCGCCGTCACACGCCTTTCCTGCAGGCAACGGAACCAGAGGAGCGCTATTGTCGGCGACTAGCTGAATGGTGGAAGCAGAAAACGGCAGGTTCAGCGGAAGCAACTGGTCAGGTGTTCCAATTAGGCGGCGACATCTTTGGCTCCGGTCGAAGGAAGCATCGTCAACAGTTGTTGTTATGCGATGCTGGACCAGGTGTGGAACCGGATGGATATTTCGATTGTGTCTTTGAGGTTAGATTTATATCCTAAGCCTGAGTCCGTGTGCTGACATTTGTCAGGTCTTACACATTTTTGAAAACGACAACAAAGTGTATAGCCTATATGTGACGGACTATACAAAAAACTCCGCGGTTTCTCCTTGTCAAGCTCAGTGGTGTCCTTCTGGACTGAATGACTATGTCGTTAAGTTTGAGCTTTGGGATGCTGCGGCCACCTTAGCTGAGTCTCTCAAGCTTGGGTCGTATTGGCAGGTCAGAAATGCCCGGATGACGTATGATCGCAATGGTCACGTCGAGGGAAAGTTGGTGGAAAGAAAAGCCGGTGAAGTGGATGTTGAGGATAAATACCCACCATTAGAGGCACTGCTCAAGTACGCTCCGAGATTCGCTCATCCACCACTTGACACTAACCCTCGCTTGCAACACAGGCGAAAGGAGGAATGGCAAAAGCGGAATGACAAAAAGTCCAACGTCTTTCGGCATGGGCTACTTAGGGATGCACAGGACGGGCAATATATTACTTGCACGGTGGAGGTGGGGTTTTCCCGTCTGGCTTTGCCTACATTTAGCTGAAACCTCTCCCAGTTACTGCACATAACCAAGCGCGGTCCCGATGGTAAATATCTACATGTGACGGATTACACGGCGCACCCCGAGCTATCGTCTTACCGATACGGAGAAAGCTGGTCCCAGGGCCTAGAGGGCCGTATCGTCAGCATTCTTCTTCGTGATGCTCAGGAACAACATGCGAATACCCTACGCGTGGGAGCTTTTTTGACTGTCAAAAACCTCCGTCTGAGGGACAGCAAAATTAAGATGCGGTTTCAAGGGGAGCTCGGGGGACAAGAAGTCCTCATACATCCTCTCAACTCCAAGCATCCAAATGACGACCTCCAAGCACTTTTTAAGTGAGCGTTAACGTACCCCTAGCTTTGATGTTGACTCACACACTAAAGGCGCAAGGCGGAGTATGAGAAAGAGAAAGATGACAGAAAACAGGAGCTAGAATCAAAGAGGCATAAGGCGTTGGCCTTTGCTGCAAAGGCCAACTCCACTATTCAAGAACTCGCCACCAACCCGAAGGAGCATTTAAAGGCCAGGGTTATAGCACGAGTCACCAATTATTATCCGCACAGTCCCACCGAGTGGATCCGCACGTATTGTTCAAAGTGCAAGCAGAAGTGGGTCTCATGGTATCTTGCTGATTCAGGTATTTCCGCTTACGCTGGGATGTAAAGGATTCCCGATGGAAAGAAGGCATGTCACCATTGTCAAGACATTGAACACGAATACGTGCAGCACAAATTCGAGTTAATGTTGCGGATTGAAGATCGGGAGGGAGATCAGATGGATGTTCTCTTGAAAGATGAGGTATGTGCACACGTGCGATCGAAGGGAGTGACAATAATATTCCCTTTCAGTGTGAGTTCTTGCATGGCCTGGAAATAGGTGATTGGATCCAGCGGCCTGGGGTTGTCTCTGAATTCGTTCAGCGACTGCGGCCTTTACTAGGAAACGCCCCCGAAAAACAAACTGATTATGATGAGATAGTCACTGACACCGATTTCGTCAGACTAATTATTGGTCGTTATCGGAGTAGTGAATCTGGTGTTATTTCCATATTGCTTGCTGTTGAGAATTAATATAAGTATTCGAACGACTTCAGATGTAGTGCAAACTCTAATGTCGATCCAATCGCAAAAAAACGACACCAGCAGGATTTGAACCTGCGCCCTCAAAGAGGAACAGATTGTACTGAAATTCGAATCTGTCGCCGTAACCACTTGGCTATAGTGCCTTGAAATAAATGCAGAGGCTATCAAATAAAGTCGATGCCCTTGTTTTGGTCCATGGACATTTCACGCCACGAAACGAATCATCGTGTGTCATATTTCTTCCTTCGAGATAAGTCAACTAAAGCAATTGTATTCCAGAGCAACACAGAATGGATTTCGGCGTGTATCATTAAACTCGACTCAGGATTTGTACGGGATGCCTGTAATAGCGTCAGGGCCACTGCGCTTGATGGTCATTTCGGACATACCGTTTTGCAGCTGTCCGGAGGTGTAAGTCATCTATTATGTTAAAGGTCGAGTGACGGACGTACCCGTTGAAACTCATCATATGCAGTGCTTCTAACGTTTTCGTGGGCATTACGAATGGTGCCCATCATGAATTCCGCCGCCTGTCGATCGTTTAACTGCAATGCAAATCGGTCCCTCAACCTCTTGATCGTCGGCTCTCCCTTGAATGAAGGAAGACAAGTGTCAAGCATTAACTGGATGGTATCAATAATCTGTTCAGAGAATGGACGAATGGCTAGGAATGCCTTGACGGTCAAGCTCTGGAATAATTGATACCCTTGTGAGTATCGACCACCCATCAAGATGACCATTTCGTGGTTGAGTTTGAATGAGTGGGGCTCAAATTTCACGCCCTGTGGAATGTCAACATACATGTTTTTGATAGAGGTGACGAGTTAAGACTTACTCCTGGTCGTAGATATTAAACGGATGGTAAGTCAGTCAGAAATTGTGTGAAAGAGTAGAACTCATCTATATCAAATAAGAATCCGAAGTCTTTCATGATTGAGATGAGCATTCGAAGTCCAACCCTTCGAGAAGGAGACTGACCGATATGTACAATATGACCTTCGCCATCGATCATAATATTTCCATTGTGCCGATCCTTGATTTGTAGAATGTAACAAGCAACAGAGTACGCAGCCATTGATTGAATAAAATTGAGTCGAGCTTTTTGGAAAGCGATGGTATCCTGCCCCCCATATTTGGCGATGAAGAAATCCAACAGATCGTTAACCTTGGCCCGACCCATTTCGTCTCGAGAGGTCGCGTTTGGTACCACGTCGATAACACCACACTAAGTCACTGTAAGCACTCTTACGGAAACAACAACGAAAAAGCTCTCACCCCTGGGCCTGTGGCGGTTACACGGTAAGGGAAAAGATAGAGAGGAAGTCCGATGCTAGTGAAGATATTCTTAAACATGGCGATGACCTGCAATGCGAGAACATCTTGGCGACAATCATCCCCAACTTTGAATATAGCTTGCTGCCAAAC
Source organism: Macrolepiota fuliginosa MF-IS2 (assembly GCA_015584085.1). Classification (NCBI taxonomy): domain Eukaryota; kingdom Fungi; phylum Basidiomycota; class Agaricomycetes; order Agaricales; family Agaricaceae; genus Macrolepiota; species Macrolepiota fuliginosa. The sequence continues at coordinate 26,161 of MU151251.1, forward strand.
ATCGTACTCTTGGCGCTTCTCTGTTCCAGCACCGTCAACGATAGAGTCTGGGTTAGTTTCGATTTCAATTCGCTCCTTCCTGACTTTGAAGGTTGCCATGAATGGTGCCTGTGGAAGTTTTGAGTTGAGCATTACAGACTCGTGATTCAGGCCGAGATACCTTTGCGTGGCTCTGTAGTGGTCTTCCTGACTTCTTATCAATATCCACCACAGCACCGTCAGGATTGCTCGGAAGATATACTCCAACATCCACTCTGATCTTGGCCATCTCTTCATCTATTTTTGCCTGAAATCTGTGAGCATGATATAGGCTCTGATAAGTCTGGTGTATTTACCTTCTTTTCTGGTTTCGTCTTCTTGATGAAGGGCTTTAACTTTCCGGATATCGAGGTAACTTCGTTAAAGAAGTTGAATTCCCTGTCATAGAAGTCGCGTGCTTCCCCAGAAAGCGATTTCACCACCGCGTTTGTCATTGCATCCAATGCGGGCTTCATGGGATCCTCCTGAGCGATAGGTTAGCACGTGGAAAATTAACTGAGTAACCACCCACTATTTCCGCAGCATCGTCTTTATAACAATTCGCTTTCATATTCCAGATGATTTGGTGGCAAAATAGCTGAGATATTTTCGCTGTCTCAAAAATGAACTGAGAAACATAACCTGTGATTTGGTCAATCTCGGTTGCTTGGTCAATCAAGTATACGCACCAAGTGTATCGTAACGGAGTGCCTGTACGACTTGGGGGATGAAGAAGAAGGTCAACTCCACGGGATGCTCTTCTAAAACACGGTGGGCATATTGAAGAACCTGAGGGTGATTATTGTACCGCCTTTCAAAGAACGTATTCGCAACAATCGGAGGCACCGGGGCCCATAGAACGAGGTACTGAAAAGTTCGAGTTAACTTCTTTGAAACTTTCGGGTTGGGGGTTAAAAACCTTGAGATCTCGGCGGACGGATGCATCGAAGCGGTCGCCTAATAAGAAGCTGATAGCCTCGGGTACAGTGAGGACCTCCTTTGGGGTCGAACGCACGAGCCGCGCAACTTCGTTCCGTATGAATGGTGACTTGAAGCGTTCAGTCAGGAATATAGCAATAGCGGGGTCAATATTCCAGACTGTGCGGATGATGCCCAACCATGCCGAGTCTAGGAGCCCACGCTCCGTCGCTCCGATGAAATCAGCGGCACGCTTGGTGTCATTCGTTGGGTTGACCCAAACAGACAGGCGTAACAACTCTGATTCAGTGAGTAGACGCAAGGGCACATTGAGGTCTCTCAACCGCGTGTTATAGTCTGGGGAGTGCGTCATTTGTGACGTGGAGCTGGAGTAACGAAGCACTTACAAGATGTGCGTGAAACATATTGCAGAGGGGATAGACTCGATATTGACGGGAGACCGCGGACAACGTCTGTCTGCAAGTATGCCAGAAACTCTGATAGAACTTTGATGTCTGCATTAAGCTGCACCCTGTCTGCACCAAATGTCCATCTTTTGGGGGTTAAAAATACAGTCCCTGAAAAGCGATAAAAGGCGTACTGGGGTCTCGTGCCATACCAAGAAAATGCGAGTCGATATAGCGATTCCCTCAAGAAATTCTCACAGTATGCATCGAGATGGGAGCTTTTTAACGCTTCAAACCCAAACAACAAGAAAGAAAATCGAGGTTCCCTGGCCAAGGCATGGGTGCTGCGAAATATTCAGCTAATAGGTAATGGAGTAGGTGCGAGGGTGAATACCTGAAACGTTTATAATTCCGCGCAGAGCGCAGCACGAGTTGCTGGATGAGGAACATGATGTTCGGGTGATAATACCTAGCGGCCTGCAGACGACTGTACAACAGGTGCAATACTAGGACATGAGGGGTGAGCATCCTGCGAGCGGCTGCTAGCGTCTTTTCAATGGATTCTTTGTCAGTTGGGGCATATGCGATCGGCGAATAGAATGGGTCATCGTAACTACTATATGTTAGTACTAAATATAATGATGGGTGAGAACTTGACTGACTTCAGGTGTCGGGAGAAGATGCCCCTTTCGTTTTTGATGGCCCCTGACCAAGACGACACTATTTCGCTCATGAGAGCAACCTCAAGGACCGGTTTTTCAGCTATAAGCCAGCTCCAGATCTCGACAGCGACAACGGACGCTGATGGTGTGGCCACTGCGAAGGGTAGAGCAACCAAATAATGTAACAATTCATAGTCACACTGCAATTTCTGTTGAGCCGCGATTCTTGACATACTTGCTGTATCTATAACTCACATAGTCCAATGAAATCAACACAGCAGCGCAGCGATATAAGATTCGGCGCAGTTCTTGAACGGTGAGAGAAGAATGCTTCGACCTGATATCTGCCATGGTTGACTGCAGCTTTTCCCGAAGTGCACATATTTCGCTCTCCGGTGTGTCGCGGGGGGCAGCACCTTGGACCGTGTTGCAATCTACGAGGGTGGAAGTTGGCATCAGAAACTCGTATGCATATGCAAGATACCCACATTCTTTTCCAGAAAACCGGAACCCAGCGGCCTCGCCTGAGTAATAACTTCTTATTGCAATTTGACTTGTCAAAATCTTCGCTTGATCCATATTCCAATGAGAAAGAGACTTCAACGAAACTGCGATACGTCAGCTACTTATCCCCACGGGAAGTTGTCGAGCTCACATAAGTGCCGATGAACAGGACCAATGTCTTTCCCAAACCGTTCGGCAACGGAGGCTCCAAGTTCGGCGGAATCCGCACCCGTTACGGACTGATTGACTGCGAGGTATTTCTAAACACATATGAAAGGTCAAGATTGTTTTCAAAGATACTTCTTGCACTAACCTGCAGGGTAGACTGTAGCTCCAGTGGCGCACGTCCCAGAGCCAAGTCAAACCAAGAATTGGCATTACGCAGTAGATTAGTGAGAATTTCATTCCGGATTTGATGGTTATCCGTCAATTGCAGAGTGATGTTGGCCCTTTCTGAGTGATACTCCCAGATAGGTTCGTACTACGAAGGACTAAGCGTCTTACGGTGGACAAGACTACAGACACCACTCACCTCATCAAGGTACTCGTTCTCGGTTGCGCGTTGAAGCAGAGTCAGAACCTCGAGAATGGCATAGACCAGGCTAGAATCGCACATCAGGGACGGGAATGAACTAATAAGACGGCTCAAATATTTTGAAGCCATCTCCCGAGCCTTGGTGATACGATTAGTGCTGCTGATCACTAGTTTCCTGAGCTCGCCGGAAAGCAGTTTCGGAAGAGCTTGCTGGGAGGCCTTGACAGTCAAAGCTGATTGGCATCCCCTAATGACCTAAAGGACCATGAACAATGAAATCTTAACAGCTGGAATACTGCTCACTTGTTCCGCGATGCCCTCCATGCAGGCACTAAGTACAGCGTTATTGTTGAGACTGTCATTGATGAAATACGTGACTAAGGACGACGGTAAACCTTCCAATGCTTTCATACTCTCAATGTCATGCATGGCTAAGAGGAAGATAATTTGCCCTGTGGAGAGACTGCGAAGTTCACTTGATCTTAACGCAATATATCGTGTCAGGCGGAGACGTTGCTTGGCAATGACCTGTAATACGTTGAGAAACAAGTGACCAAAGGTGGCAGACAGAACTTACAGAATCTGCGTATTCTTGCCGGATAACGGTGTTGTACTCGATGTCACTGGCAATTGCGTCATGAGATTCCTCGACAACCATGGGAGGTGTTTTGGTGGCGATCCGCGTCAATGCAGGGCGTAGCCACTCCATTGCAGAGATCTCGTCGTCCGTTGCGGTGAAGTCGAATAAAACGCATAAGAACCACAAATTTCGGAAATGAGAAACAATCTCTGAGGAAGCATCTTCCCAAGGTCGGAAATCATGGTGGACGAGGAGAGCATCGATGGGGAGAAGAAGGGAAGCCAGTTGTTCAATCATATCCTCGATCTTCAATGCAAATCAGTCATGCAACACGAATCCCATATTCAAGAGTTACCTTCACTTGAGGGTTGGCGGTTTTCAGATTCTGGATCGCCACACCTTTGTCAAGGAACAAAGTCAACAGCTCCATGAGGTAAATTTCATAGAGTTCCGGACGCCGATTTAAATCTTGAGCAAGCCTTGTTTGGGCAGCAAGGACCTAGAAATCATAAGCAAGGATATTCGAGGGGGTAACTAGAGAGGATTGCACCATGTTATTGGAGAACCTGGGATCGTCGGGATTGGCAGAACGGTTGATGCTTGAAAAAGCTCGAATGATATCAATGAAAGACGCCTCTGGCGCAATAAGCGCAAGATCGACCAGGTTGTATGCAATAGCCGCCTCAACTGTGGGTTCTGCGGAACGTAAACGCTGGAGGAGCATCGAGATAGTGAGCTTTGTAACCTGAAAAGATAACATCGGTTAGCATTCAAATTCAACTGAAAATGGAATTCGATGGACCTCTTCAATCTGAAATTCCAGCGCGAGTCGAGTCACGACCGATATTGTACTAATACCAGTAAGACGCTTTTCATCTTCAGATAGCCCCTGGAGGCCAGTCTCAAGCGAATGCAGTGTTCCGGGGTCATACGTATTGGTGCCTTGAAGTGACACGTCGTGGGTATCTTTGCTCGTCGCTGCAATGAAATTGAGCAGCGAGTACATGTTTGACATGATAAGGTCATCGCCAGGAGCAAGCTGAGGGTACTTAGCATAGATGCCAGTTTCAAGGGAGAATGCTCACTTTGATACACAAAGCCAAACATCTCGCAGCAGCTGCCAATGGAGGTGCCCGGCCTTCCGGCGCAAATTCGAACTCGAAAAGCGGAAGGGGAGATGTAACGAACCGCCTCAACTGAGAAGCCATGACTGCGGCAATTTCTGGGAAGCTGATTACGCATTGATATAAGCCCCTCATCAAGAATTTCACGATATACCCACCTCCTAACGAGGATAGCAGTAGATTTAAGTGCAGCTTCTTGGACTAGATTATCGGAGATGGGTGACTCATTGCTCAACAAGAGAGTGATACGAGAAAATAGCTTTTCGTCAAGTTCACCCAAAGCGACACAACAAATGGACGCCAATTTCTATCCACACCCGATGTAAGTGGAAATAGGATGGAGGACAGGATTATCACTTACAAGGCTTTCAGACATGGTCTCCCAGGCATAAGTGTCAATAGATGGCTCGCTGTCCATCTCCTGGATTTGGATGAACAGATCCGTAAAACACTGCATAGCATAAGCCGTTAGGGACTTGAGGGACGCCCGAATATCATCGTTGAATATCTGGGTGTTGATGATCTCGTCCCGAGTGAGGGCAACCCAGGCCTTATTTGCTGCTGCTGCTTCCACGTCCGTAATCGAGTTGGTAACAGGTGGTACTAGGGCTTGTGCAAGGATAGTCCACTCTGTCTCGATGACGCAACAGACGATGAAGTATCCGCTTAGAGGTCTACCCTCCGAGATGTAGCGAGAAACGAATGTCTGGATGAATTGTAAGACTTTTGCGTCGGCCTCCTCCTTCTGTAGGATGTCCACGAGCAGGTGGTTCAATCTTTCGACAACGTCTTGGGAACACAACTTCTTCACTTCCTCAGAGACCCGTCCCCATTGGGTTATACTCCACTTGTATGGAGTGGAGCTGATCGCACGATAAAATCCGTGCAGCCCAGGCATTGTCTGGACGAGGATATGGAAGGCTGGAGGTGGTCACGAATACAAAATCACGCCAAATAGTTAGGCCACGTACAGTTACTGTAGTTGATCCCTTCAACAGTCCTCGAGAGGTAAGAACATATAGCATTGATCCCTTCTTCGTGGCAGTCCGGTCGTCCGTTGCAAACTTGCAGGAGAGCGGATATGGTGGAGTAAACGAGCTGATCAGGCAGCGCCCAGTCTGGAAGCTAGAAATTAGTCATGTAAATGTTGGCATAAACACGAGGGGTCAATTACCCCTCCACGAAAGCGAAGAGTCGAACTCGGTCCTTGGGATATCATTCAAAACCTCAAGGAGCGTTGGGAAGATGGTTCCGATGTTCTTGCCAATATATGTGGGAGACGATTGTTTGACCATGTCACCAAAAGCAATATTGCATTGAACTCGAGACGCTGTCTGAGAGTAGAGTCAGGTATGTCAATGGACGAAATAATGAAGACTTCATGCCATGTAAACCCGGTTCTTTTCCTCCGCAGTGTCATCATCACTCTCTTCAGAGTTCTCTACTCCGTCTTCTTCCTTCTCTTCTAGGCTTTGCGGCTTGTTATTTGAATTATCCAGTGTATATACCCTGGAAGAAAGAGGGTCGCCTGCAGATTCCTCGAACAGGCCGGGGTCACAGGATGAGAGATCAGAGAGAATTTGTTGGCGTATATTCAGTTCAAGGCTGAGGAAGTATTAGGAGTTGGCAGTCGAGCCAATGGGAGTACTCACCAATCCATTTCGTCCAAAGCGAAGGTACCTTGGCTCTTTGCGATGGTGCTTGGAGGTGGAAGAATGGTGCAATTACTGTCGCGGTCACTTGTCGCGTGCTACGGTGATCGTTCCTGACTTATATAAACAAGAGTAATACCGCCTATTTTTGGAGTTGTGCACTGTCTCTTCGAGCGATCATCCCATCCTTCGCGCGACTGGTAACTTTTGTTCATATATTGAGAGAGAAACAGCATGCCGCCCAAGAAGCAGCAGCCCAAAAAGCGAAAAGAAAATGGCGAGAGTGACGCTGAACTACAGGACAACTCACGGTATCGTCAACCCTGTCCCCTGATATATGAACGCTCGGTTTAATCCACCTTTATTTACATGTCAGAGTTCCTTCCGGTCTTTGAAGTTCTTTGTCCCTCAACCTGAAGGGTTTGCTGATGGAGGGACCCAGGCTTATCATTCCCTGTTCAACGGCGTAAAGTTTACGAGGAGGCTAGAAGTTCAATCAAGAACCTCGTTACAGCGAGCACTCAGCTCTTGCATGTCCATGAGTATATCGGTAAAAAGCACCGCTGACAATTGCGATTACGATCAGGGAACAAGCTCGAGTACAAGTTCTCGAGATGAAATTGCAAGAGGCCGAAACCGACGGCTTTCTGAAGGACTATCAACGGCTACACACCGAGCAAAGGGACGCATACATTCAATGGCATCAAAGAGCTGGGACGTTTACTAGAAGCCTCGGACAACAGCGAAGCACTGCGGTTGACGACGCAAGCAAAATGCGTGCGTGCTAGACCTTTTGATAATACCTTTCATCTTAACTATTCATCTAGTGAACGTGGCTGCGATTGAGCGCGAGACCGCCCTGAGGTCATTCCTGAAGAATGCAAGGTCTCAAGTTGAGCAAAGCAAAGAGCAGGAGAAGGTAGTAACATTCCGGAGTGTATGATTCTACTAATGCAGCGGCACAGTTGGCGACTGACGCATCCGCGCTAATCAAACACTACAAGAACCTCCTCCTTGGGACAGGTCAGGGTGGAGGACAACAGCAGGTGTAGACGCCCTTCATTAGGCGAGATAATATACAATATATACAACGATGGGTCCTACTGAGGTACATGCGAGCTCCGTCTCAGCCATTATTCTGGAAGAACAAAGGCAAAACTCACTAAATCTGAGATATTCTTGTCATACCGGCCATGCTCCGATTCCGGAATCTGACTCGAGCAAAACTTAGTGGCTGCTAGTCTGAAAGTGGCTGCTAGGCTTACAGAATTCCCGCCTGAGTCATGTGAATCTTCCCTTTTCCGAGGGATTTGCGGGCTCAGGTGCAGATACTCAGACAAGAATACCCGGAAAAGGAGGGACCAGCGGCGCATTGTTGGTAGGTCAAGAACGGTAGCGTCATCCTATAGTTGATTGGCTGTCAGTCCTGCGAGCTGGTTGATACGAGCAATGTCGATCACCTTCAGTGAGTGCCACACACGAGGGAAGGGATCGGCAATAATGTGTAATACACTAACTCCTTTTTTCAAGAACGGAACGTGGTCGTCGCCGATGTAGCCGAATCCAAATTTGAACTGCTTGCGGGGTACAAAATAGCTTGTCCATTTGCCGGGTGCCATGGACTTCTCTTTTCCATAAGAGAAGGCACCGCTATCTCCAAGTCGCTTTTCAATATCGATGAGGGCGTCAAATAACCACGCGGTGTCAGGATAATAGGATTTAATGAGTGGTTGACGGGCACCCAGGAGGTCGAGAAGAATGAGATGTTCTACTGTAGATATCTCGGTTTCTTGGGAGCTGATGAGACGGCGTTTGCTGTGAGACTGCTGATATGTAGTAGCCCATTTTTCTGCAAGGTGCCTGACTATGATTCCATAACTAGTTTTATGATATTAGAAGCGGGAAACCCGTACCTGGCACCATAGATAGAATCTGTATCCGTCCATTCATGGAATGCCTCCTCTCCATCGAAAAACACTAATTGCAAAGTCATGTCGGCAATATCATCATCTTCATCTAGTAGCCCGTCCTCGTAGCGTTTCTTGCGGTCATCAAGCAACGGATTGAGCGTCTCTGCGATGTCAAGCATGATGGCGCATGGCGCTGCAGAGTCCGTTGCACCGACAAACTATAGAATACGTGTAAGGAAAACACCCCAGGGTGCACGGACAACGAAGTTCTACTCACCTGGTTCTGTGGATAGTCTGGGAAATATTTGCTGTCGAAGTGGGCAGAGAGCACTACTCGACGTGATGCAGAAGGGTCCTTCGTGGCGATTATATTCGTGAATCGCTTCCTGCCAATAGGTGTATCATCCGTGAATTCGTCCTCTTCAATGTGCCAGTCTAGCTTCTTCAGTGTCGACACGATATAATTCCGAACGAGGGTACTATTCTCAGTATCAGCTGTATGTTCATATCAGTTTATCAATATGCAGAGGGAAACCAAATGACAACGCACGAGCCCTGGGTATTAGAATTTTTGAGAGGTGAGAGGCGGGGTTGGCAGGGTCCAATTTGGGGATTGGGTCGGGTACGCCCGTCACGAGCACAGAGAGTTCATCGCCAGACAGCCGCGGGAGATCGCGTTCACCAAGTATGGATGCCTGCAGGGACAGTAGTACGCTGCCCAGACACCATAGAATACAGAACGCCGGTATTCGAGACCAACAAGGCTGCCACGAAGGCATCGTCTAAAGCTAACCTGTGAATGTCCGACCGGCCCGGATGAATGGCTTTGTTAGGCTCCGCCAAGCTGTCGTGGCACCTGGAATTCGACTCGGACAAACAACTCCAACATTCGACTTCATTTCGCCCTTCTCATGGCAATACATGGACTTTGGGTACGATTCCCAGCGCTCCTTGAATCAACGAATTAACGAGATTCCTAGATAATCAACAAAGCTGGTGGTCTCGTGTATCAACGCAACTTCGCAGGTCTTTCCTAGGACGATCCTGATACGTTTTCTCGAGCCTCACGCCGCGCATAGATGGACTGGCCCAGTTGACTTCAAACGAATATTTGGTACTTGCCGGCACACTCCACGGTATCCACGCAATTACTAGTCGGCTATCTCCCACTGGTTCTAGCTCTGGCGCCGAGGTCATTGAAGGCGAGACATTCAAACTCACAATACATCTCACATTGACTGGTATGCTCTTTTGACCATTGCAAAAATTGTCTGGCTGCAAAACACTCCATCAGGAACCAAATTTGTCCTCCTGACTTCCCTCGTGGAAACCACCGCCGAGGTCATTCTGCAGAAAGTGTATGAAATCTACGCCGATGCCGTGATGAAGAATCCCTTCCACACTCCAGAAATGCCAATTCGAAGCGAAGGGTTTGATTCAAAGATCACTACGTTGATCGGTTCTGGGCAATAGATACTTGGCTTTGTATATATCAAACCATCCGAGATGACGGCTACCTGGACAAAGGCCTTTTGACTACTATAGACTGAAATTCAATTCGTCAGATGCCTCGATTCTTGAAAGCTTGAAGCGTGCTGGTGTCAGGTGACTCTAGTTGGCCCTCAAAGTCCCAGAATTCTATCATCACTCTTTCTTATGCTCCTACAGCCATGATGTCACTACAGCAAGCCCGCCAGCGACAGACAATATCGCAAACCCAGAGTATAGCAGTGGTACAAACCTTGCTGAAGGCCGGGCTTGGTTGTATAACGTTCTTGAGGTGAGGGGTTCTGTGTTATTGCTACTTTCACATCTCTTACGCGCGCACAGGAATCTCCTTCCCGATGATAACTTCTCCGAAAGTTGGGGCACTCCCAGAAGAAATATACCGAGACTGACTTTTAATTTTTGAGGTCATTTCACGACGTCCGAAGATTCTACTCCCCCAAGCTCTCAGACCAGCGGACCATCCAGCACAGGTGGTTCCCGGCAGAGAGTCAGCGGTTTTAAAATAATGGTACTATTACCTGCCTCACTTGGCGAATCTCGCTCAGTTGTCTCTCTAGACAATGGCCCGCGGTTACTCAGAGGAGGCCGATAGAATTCTTAACTATCTGGCGAGTACTTATATGCGCTACCTTCAATTGCTTCCTTACCACTTGGACATCAGGAATACGGCATATTTGACGCACTTGGAAAACAATATCTTCGCAGTTTCATTTTTGCGATCTATCTGGTGAGCGTCAAGCCAAACCTTTACCCAGACAATCACTTATATATAGTGTTGTTGGCAGGACAGCAAAGATCCGAATAAGTATAGTGTATATATGCATATCCAATAAAGCCCAGCCGACAAACCTGCCTAGCATCGTGGAAGCCTATACGTTCAATTTTCGTGTCAGTCATGCGAAACGCCGCTTGCGATACTTTGGCTAACTTCAACCCTCAGTATCACAAGCTTCCCGAAAGCGATTCCATCGTTCCTATAATGACCCTTGGAGACGACCTGCAGCGGTCGGGGATAGGTGGCCTGGGGGACCCTGTCGCAGAAGCAGCCAGAAAAGGACGGACACCGACTCTGCGCGATGTCAAGAAGAGCGTCAAGGTGATATGAGCATCACCCCTTGATTAGTTTCCTGGCTGACCTTTTCAGACCCTACTTAAAACGCTAATTCACGCAATGAGCCAGATGGACGTCCTGCCCAGCATGCGACTTTCCTATCTTATCATATACCTGTCTAACCGCTTACTCGATAGAACGTCGATACGCAACTTTCAAGATATTTTACACTGACTCTACGCCATCGGATTATGAACCACCGTATTTCCAATCAGGCGATGCAGAGAAGGACCGCTGGTATATGATGACACATAATCTTGATGAGGTCCCGGATAAATGGGGTATCGGAAAGATTGACACTGGACACCATTCGTATGTACTAGGCTGACTTCTATTTCCCGTTCTGACCTGGGTGCAGCGTCAACCTGAATATCACCTCCATTGCCACGTACCTGCCATCCGTTGAACACCAAGGAGCAGCCTTCAGTGGGACCACTGATACCAACTTGGCGTCGCAAAACTTAACGCCGATACAAGAAGCGGAAATTCGCGCACAACAAATTGAACAACAAGAGAGAGACGCCGAAATGAGAAATCTTGTCTGGTCTACTGAAGCTGATGCCATTGACCTGGATAGGGATGCCGAAGGGGAAGACGACCCGGACTATGCCCGACAGCCCGATGGTTCTTTTCTGCGCGTCTCCGACTCTCATATCCCTGTCCCTATCGGAATCAGAAACGAGGCTGGTGTGATAGAAGCAATCGTGATCCCCAAAACTATGGAAGAGGCGGTTTATGGTGGTGCACCAGAGTCTGTGCCTGTACATCTCAGCGAACTGGTAATCCGCCCATATGAAAGCAACTCACGATATGCTCATCAGTGATTCATAGAACGACCAGAGTCAAAATACCACGATTGAGTACGATGAAACACAGACGTTTGCCTTCAACGGACAGCACTCCCCGTTGCCACCAAGCGACCCAAGTTCCCCTTCAACACCCACACTCAGCGTCGGTCATTCTTCTGGCATCTAAATAATGCTTGTGCTTATGATATAGGCGCTTGGCATATATCAGGACGATGTCCTTAATCAGGGTCCAGACGAAGACGAGACCCAAATGCTTGCAAAGATGTCATTGAACGACACCGCAGCTTTGCAAGAAACCTCTTCGACGAGTGATACCCCGAGTTTGTTCCTTATTCTTTATTTGATCGTCTGAACGCAACGTGCAGTAGGGGATTCGGATATGTTATGGCCTATCGTCCAAGAACAACGTTCTGCGATACCGAAAAATCTTCGTTCTGGTGAAAGCACCGGTACAATGAGCAAGGATGAGAACGCTGACGAGGAGGACAACGGACTCGTATGCGAATGCGATGTTTCAGTACGCTCTTGTGCGCTCTGTGAATAACCGGACCAACAGCTGACATTGTTAGGTTGAAGATGAAAGCTGCTTCTGCGAAGGTGGATGTGCGAAATGGTTTCATATCTGGTGGGGTTGGTCTTCTTGCCACACGTTCAACCAAATTCACGCCCTATGTTTCCAGGTGCATGGGGTAAGACTCTGGCCTTACACCACCTCGCAACATTTCTGACACGAAGAAGCTATCACTCGATTAGGGATAAACGGATACCCGCTAGATTTATCTGTTTTGACTGTCGCCTTCGTGCTGATGTTTCATGGGAGCTCATTAAAACGGATCTATATCCTCGTTTAATGTCCAAACACCGCGATCTGGCGCTCTTTCGGTGAGTTTTCGACCGAAAACGAAACCTCTTGCTGACACCTCATTACAGGCGTTCTATTAAAATTGTCGAGCGGATGAAAATTCTAACCCCGGCAGACTTTTCCAAACAGCTGGGTGCGTTTTGGGAGTCTAGGGGAAAGGTTTGAACACTCACGAGAGCATTTGCAGGCACAAATTTTGCTCAGTCTCGGCAAATGGTCAAAAGGCTTGAAGATGAGGGCACGTTTTATCCCCACCACCATTGACAACCTATCTGAAGCGTACTACAGGTTTTATCCAGGAGTATGTGGCCGAGGTGGATGAGCTGGGGATTATCAAGACGCGTCCTAAGAAGAAAGGTGCCCCGAAGCAAACGAAGCAGCGCCGTAATAACATGCAGAAATCACAGTACCAATTTAATAGGGCCGTGCTCGACACCCCCAAATATCGTGACTACTTCGATCCTTCTCTCCAAGCCGAGAACAGACTTCTATGTATTGGGAAAATGGTAGGCCTCGCCGGAAGCGGGAAGAGTACGACGTCTTCTGACTTGAGGTACCCTAGGTTGCGAAGTATAATACACGTCCAACGCAAATCGCGAATATAACAGTACCAAAAGCACACAAGCCCGCACCAATCGTTCCTCCCGAGACCCAGACGCAAGAGGACGTACAAATGGCGACAGTCCCTCAACCTCAAGATCTGGCAAATCGCAGTAGCAAACGTCCAATTGTGGATGACCAAGAGGACATTTCTACTAGAAAGAAAGCCAAGATCTCGGTTGCAACTGGCGTTGACCTCGCGGAATAATCGACCAACCGCCACAATCATCCCGCTGCCGTCCTCCACGACGTATTCGCCTGCGACTCTCGTATCCAGTTCTTCCCGCATTACTCGTATTTCTTTCATGGAACTCATTTTATACACCACTTCAGCTTCAAGCGCCTCTCTCAGACAGGAAAAGTTAGACAAGTCGCTACTTTGGACTTACACCAATGCTGTCTCTACACAGATTTTCCGCCACTGCTCTTTTATCCACCGTGACATTCAACCCGGTGTATTGTGTTATACACCCGTTGTTACGACTATAGTATAGGAATACTTATTGAACAACGATTGAATAATGATGTGAACAATGTTGGTTTACACCTCGCGACCTGCCCTAAAGCTCAACCATAAAAGCCCACGTGCTAATCCCCAGAAATTTATCCCCTCACTGGTCTTACCATCACTAGGAATTCCGTTATGACTGGTGAATAGTACTGGAGAGGCCCTCGCAGGAGATGAATTAATGGTGCATGGCATAGTTTACACCTCCGTATCTCCCATTTGCTGCTGCTTTACAGTCCTTGGGCTCGTTAGTGGGGCGTACATCATCCAATAAATAGCTTTTTCTTTAGTCAATATACTAGTTGTCTATTCAACGCGGAATATTGAAAATTAGGCTGCGTTGTAATTTTATATACTTGCCCAATCGAGCATGAAGGATTCTTCAGGCCTCAGGGTGCATCAACGTCTAGCTAATCCCGAGTCGTGACTTCATCCGTCTAGCTGGAGATCGCCTTTTGTCTCCTTTCCCATCCCTCCAATGCCTTACAAGCTATCAGCTACTCTCACTGCGCATTCTTCCGATGTGAGTTCAAGCGTCATGTCCTGCACAATCATTGCCCATATCGTATAGGTCCGGGCACTGAGTACGCCACGGAATGATCTTGTCCTCTCGGCCTCCCGTGATACTACAGCGATCTCATGGCAGAAGTCTGAGAACGGCCAATTCTTACCTTCGACTGTGTTTCGACCTGGCTCGCGATATGTGAACTCGGTGGCATACCTACCACCAACATCGGATGCACCCAAAGGTGACGATGACGCAGGCCGGAGATTCGGACATCGCTGATTTCATGGATTCTCAGGTTATGTCGTGACTGGTGGCCAAGAAACAGTTATCAATGTCTTCTCTTTGGATCCGCCAAAGGAGGAGCCGACATTCAGTCTATTAGGACACACCGAGAATGTCTGTACTCTGGATGTTACGCCAGGGGGGTCGATCATATCTGGTTCATGGGATAGGTGGGTTCTTGTGTTTACTATCCTGTGTGACTATTTCACCATCGGAAAGGACTGCAAAAGTTTGGATCAACTTCCAACTAGCGTACGATCTGAAAGGACACCAGCAGTCGGTGTGGGCCGTAAAAGTGGTTGACGAAGAGCAGTTCTTGACTGGCGAGTTCTTTATAACACCATCCATAGCTCATATTGATACGGGTGATTTTAGGCTCAGCTGACAAGACTATCAAGCTCTGGCAGAAACACAAAGCGGTGCAGACATTCAAAGGCCACCAGGACGCTGTCCGTGACCTTGCGCTGATCCCTGATATCGGCTTCGCGTCATGTTCTAACGACAGGTATGATCATACAAGCACATCTCATTATTATGCCAATCCCTCACTTGTTGCAGCGAGGTACGCGTCTGGACACTTGGAGGAGACTTGGTCTATTCGCTCTCTGGGCACACTTCCTTCGTGTATAGCCTTTCCGTGCTACCTGATGGTGATATTGTATCGGCCGGCGAAGATCGTTCCGTACGCATCTGGCAAGGTAGGCCACTTTGTGGACAAATCTCCGATACAATTCTGATTTAGTTATTTCAGGTGATGAATGTTCCCAGGTTATCGTCCATCCCGCTATCTCGGTCTGGGCTGTGTCTGTCATGCCTAATGGTGATATCGTCAGCGGTTGTAGTGACGGAGTTGTTCGGATTTTCAGTGCCTCGAAAGACCGATGGGCGTCGGAGCAGGATTTGAAGGAGTATGATGCTCAGGTCGCGTCTCAGGCCTTGCCGTCTCACCAAGTCGGTGATGTAAAGAAGAGTGATCTTCCAGGACCGGAGGCTCTTTCAACACCAGGTATGACGTGTGCATTTCTATTGTTCGTGTCTCATCAGCCCCTAGGTAAGAAGCCGGGAGATGTTAAGATGATCAAGAGAGGCGATGTTGTCGAAGCTCACCAGGTGAACTTAATGCGTTCCGCGCTAAGTGCGATCTGACAGGTAACTTAGTGGGACAGTGGGAACCACCAATGGCAGAAGATTGGGGATGTCGTGGACGCTGTTGGGTCGGGACGGAAACAATTGTACGAGGGGAAGGAATACGACTACGTATTCGACGTGGATATACAAGACGGGGTACCGCCTTTGAAGCTGCCCTATAATGTCACAGGTATGATTCTACACTTTGGGTGGTGTTAATCGCCTGGACTGAAACTGAAGCTAGAGAACCCATACGCCGCGGCACAGAGATTCCTTCAGGCAAATGAGATTTCTACGTCTTATATTGACCAAGTAGTGCAGTTCATCGAGAAAAATACTGCTGGCGTGAAGCTAGGTTCTGGAAGCGAAGACTATGTGGATCCATTTACCGGTTAATGCCCACCCTTTTTGATAATGGTTGAAGCTAACGCCCGTGGCTTCTAGGAGCATCCCGGTACCGTAGTGCAGGTTCGGGAGGCGGGAGATCGGGTGAAGAATACGCAGACCCTTTTACAGGTGCTTCGCGCTATAAGAGCACCGGCCAAACCAACACCTCAGCACCCCCAGCACCTTCCTATGGAGATCCTTTCACGGGCGCATCGCGTTATAATCCTTCAGGAACAGCGGCGGCACCACCAGCGGTCCCTCCTGCTCCTAGTGCTGTTTCCAGCATATTGCCTGTGGTACGTGCCATTATTAGTGCATGCTTTTTCACAGGGTTAATTATGAGAGTATTTAACAGACTAAAGCTCTCAACTTCAAGCAAGCAAACATAAGCGCTATGCAAGGGAAGTTTTCTCAGTTCAATGATGCTTTGAAGGGCGACTCTGTAAGTCCATCCATAATGTTGCGTCCACGGCAACTTAACTCGTTGGTCTTTCGTGGTGCCTAGTCAACCTCTAGTCTTGCCATACCTCCGGAGTCCCCCGCCATCAACAAGATATTCGCATATCTGTCCCAGGTTACTGCGAGTCCACCGCAGCGGCCGTCAAAGCCTCTTACATCCGGTGATGTTGAGGTCGTGATCCAATTACTTGAGCGTTGGCCGAGTTCACAGCTATTTCCAGGTATGAAACGTTGAACTCCCGTCAATGACTCGTATATTAATGTTACTGTAGTGTTTGACCTCTTTCGATTGTTAACCGGATTCTCGCTTGAGACGTTCAATGCGCCAGGTCTCAAGGAGAAATTCTTCGAGACACTCTTCAAAGCAGCGGAATGGACTGCTCCCTGGTCATCTCCACTACCTAAGGCTAGAGAGACCAACATATTACTTGTGCTACGCACGCTGGCAAATGCTGTTCAAGAGGATACGAAGCTAGGGGGTTCGTGGTTCGATCAGGTAGGTGCACATCCAACCGCGGGCCGCCTTACTTGCTAAAATCTCTGATCAGATTCTAGAGGGTCTTGGACAGATCCCGTATACTCTTCTAAATAAGACTCAACGAGTGGCATTTGCAACGATTTTGTTCAAGTATGTGACCCTGCCCCCCCGGAAGCTAGTGATTGAAATGTACCTTTGTGCTAGCGTTTCCTGTTCTATTCTCCGCGCGCCGGTCGACAAAGCGCTTGAATCTAAATACCTGATAGTGGTACTCGGGGTATGTGCAATTTTAATTTTAATACACTGGTCGGACATCTGCTGAAGATGTGCATTTATAGCTCTTGGCTTCGGAAACCACCGATTCTGAAGCGGCGTATCGCACACTCGTTGCTCTAGGGAATGTAGTAAGTACAACCCGAATTACATTTGATTCTGGCCCGATTGATGGACAATCAATGCAATACAGGCGTATGCGGCCAAAAAAGCAGGCAGACAGTTGTTGGGGACCCAGATCAGAGAAGCCAACCAGTGTCTTGGCACTCTCCCTAATATCTTCCCGGAAGACCGCATTAAGAACATAAGCTCGGTGATTGCTGCTCTCTTCTGAGTCCATACAAATCGGTAGGATGACGTTGGATTGAAGGCGACGATTGTACATTTTTGTTATCAAATATTGTGTAAAATAGCATGTTCCGGCGCCCACGTGGCTAGACATGTACCGAGAAGCCGAACACATGCCGAACACATTCGCCCAAGACAATGGCCCTGAGCTAATCCAGAACAGGTCAAAACCCCTCAGCCCTGCCTCGCAAAGTACCAAAAAGACTTAACGTAAGGACAGCGCTCCGTGCCATAATGCCAAGAAATTGTTCTTCACTTCCCATGACCATCGCGATAAGAGTATATCTCATCCGTCATGGAGAGACGGACGCAAACCGACAAAAAATCATTCAGGGGCAGTTGGATACCCTACTGAATGAAACCGGGTTAAAACAAGCAGCTCTGGTTGCGTGCGCACTTCGCCCGGTGATTTTCGATGTTGCGTTATCAAGTGACCTGAGCAGGGCTGCAACAGTGAGTATGGAGGATCGGGAGGAAGGATAGAAGACAAACACAATACTCACTAGTTCCAGACAGCGGCTGTGATATTAGAGCAGCAACCCGGCGTAGGTCTGCGCAAGTGTGGGCAGCTACGTGAACGCGTGTGTTTTTTATATCACGAGCCTCTAAGTCCGGATTCCGCTAACTTGGGGTAGTTCATGGGCGAGCTCCAAGGACAAGTGTCCGGGAAAACCAGGCTTTCGGGACAGGATTCTGAGGTGGAAACAGGACCCGCGTTTGCTAAAAGGGCCATGGCCTGGTGGAGAAAGGAGGTTGTTGAGTACACTGCCTCATTGCCGCCACGAACAAACCCGTACAACATTCTCGTTGTTTCTCACGGAGGGTTCATTGGCACGTTGATGAGGTCTTTAATCCAAAGTGGGGGGCTACGTCCGGAGAAAGGAGTGGTCGTGGGTCATTGTCCAAACGCGTCCGTGTCATTGATAGAATGGAGTGGGCGGAAGGGGAAGCTAGTGCAGTACGGCGATGCGTCGCATCTATCGACTGGGCCGCTTGGCCATAACGCAGATGAGATACGAATTTAGCCCAAACCAAGAATTTCAGGGTGTTCTCATTTTGGAAATATTCGGGAAATGTGATGTCATTTTTTGCACTGCCTTGAATTCCAACATCCCACATATAGGCCCGATCCTAGTTTCCCCTCGTTCCTTTTGTGCCATGCCTTCCACATCCCCCTCGGAATCAACGCCACTCCTTAATGGTTCGGTTACCCCCACCAGTTCTTACAGCCAGCGCTTCGTCTCCTTGATCAAGGCAGAGGATGAGCCCAGCTGGCCTTCCTCCATTAAATATTTTTTCTTCGGCACATATCTAAACCTCTTCCTTGTCTTCGTTCCTTTAAGTTTTGCTGCACATCACCTTGTCTGGGATGCCGCCCTTCGGTTCACCTTCAGTTTCCTCGCGATTGTTCCACTTGCGAAGCTTCTTGGCGAATGTACAGAACAAATGTCTTTTTCATTGGGCGACACCCTCGCCGGTCTCCTAAACGCATCGTTCGGCAACGCCGTTGAAATTATAGTCGGCGTCGCGGCTCTACTCCAAGGTGCGGTTGGTTTTTTGTGTCATGTCTTACCTTTCCCTGAATCTTCAACATAGATGAGATTCGTATCGTTCAGACTTCTGTATGTAAATTGATCTCTGAATCTGACATCATATTTGAGCTTGGATATTTGAAAGATGCTTGGTTCGATTTTGTCCAATATCTTGCTTGTCCTTGGTTGCTCCTTCGTCGCAGGTCTGTTTTGATTGTGCCAGTTGATAAGTTGAACCATTGTTAAGATATGTTTGAAGCTGGTTGTGTCAGAGTGGAAAGTAACTTCCAAGTTACCGCTGCACAAGCGTATGTGGCCCAGTTTTCGTGGGTAGCTGTGAATTGTACACTCATCAAATTTCTAGGTCGAGTTCGGTAATGCCATCCTTTTCTTTTGTCACGGCAATACTTATAAGAACCTACCTTAGCTTATGACTCTTGCTTGTATTAGTGAGTTCCAGAACTTCTTTTTGCATCTCATTACTCATCTTCCTTAGCGCTTGTGATCCCTGCCGCCTTCCAATTTGCTGTGGGAGCTCAAGGTGAGGCGTTACCCTACCTTATTAGAGATGCTCCCTTTTACGAAATGATTCCGGAAGATAAACGCGGATTGGCCATAATATCTCGGGGTACATCTATCCTTCTTTTGGGCGTCTACATCATTTATATTTATTTCCAGGTAAGTCTAATCAACTGCATCCACTAACTGCCGATGTAACACTTTTCCCAGTTGAAAACACACGCCTTCCTCTATGACCCTAAAGTTGCTCCCCCCAACGAAGGGGAGACTGAGTCTGCTGAGCGACTCCAACGAGTTGCTGAAGCAGAAAGCAATGAAAAAGAACCACCCAAGATGAACCTCCTTTCTGCTACAATTGGGTCGGTTGACATTCTTGAATATGCTATTGTCCCTGATGATCGTGTAGGCTCCTGACTGCCACCGTTGTAACTTCGTTCTGCGCGGATTACTGTGAGCCATATGGCTTTGATGTCTTACTTTTCGTCCTAATCCGATCCAGTGGTCGCTTCTATTGAAGAGACCGCAGAGCGATACCACATCCCCAAGCCATTCATCGGTCTAATTCTCCTACCTATCGTTGTACGTCTTGTCCAACAATGTAGCTTGGGTCTTACTGACGTCCCTTCAGGCCAATGCAGCCGAACATGTTACTTCGGTTTGGATGGCAATGAAAAATAAAATGGAACTCACCATCGGTATCTGTGTGGGCAGCTCTATCGTGAGTCTTTTTCTATTGTTTAGCTTACCCGTGCGCCACAACCTGACATCGCACAGCAAATCGCTACATTCGTCGTCCCTCTGCTTGTTATCATCGGATGGATGTAAGTAATGATACTATTTCTACCTTAATCTATTCTAACTGTTGTGGTCAGCACTGGTCATGATCTCTCACTCTACTTCGCTAACTTTGAGGTAAATTTTATCATCTGGATCGAAGTTGGACACGATATGACCCTTCAATAGACTGTGGTACTCTTTGTCTCCGTTCTGCTCACAAACACCCTCATTCAGTAAGCCTTATCTCGTTGTCAAGTCGCTGGATTTTAATAGCACCTTCAGGGATGGAAAATCGAACTACATGGAAGGTGTGATGTAAGTATTTCTTGTATTCCATATTTTGGTTTTACTAACAGACCTGGCTAGGTTGCTCACCCTTTACCTGGTCATCTCGCTTGCATGTAAGTCCTTCATTGCGAGGGCCTTCCAGTTGTATGCTGACTATTCCACTTAGTCTGGGTTGCCTAAGATTCTTTCCAATTTCGGCTTTCGATTTCCATATATGTTTATTTTCCCGTTCGAAAATCCCGCGAGATACCCCATAACCTAAAAATATGTTCATACACGTATTATTTTCTTGATTGACAAATCGTAACGGGCAGATGGTAACCGAAGTTATACAGCACCCAGTATTCACAAGTCTGGTGGTTGTCCATTCCCAGAAACCGGCATTTACTCGGCACAACAACTGCGAGCAGGGGTCCCAGACCCAGAGTCAAGCGGAAGCCCCTGAATATCCTAGGAGCTCTCGATCATGACCATAATGAGTTCTACCCGCTTCCGATACCTGAACAAGAACAAAAGTGATTTCTAGGGATTTCTGGGTGTGGAAGCAACCCAAGAACAAGATCGGCTCAGGGTCCCTCAACTCCGACAAACTAGGAAGCGCTGATCGTCTGTATGCAGGGAGAGGTCAGGAGGGTCCTACAATGCGCCCTCCATAACGACGCCCGTTGAGGCATCTGAAGACGTCGCACTGTCATACAGCCTCACCCCACTCCACCTTCTTCACCTGCCTCCCCCCCGTTCACCATATCCTATCCTCTACTCAATCACTCAACACCTCTTTCCTGGCTTGCTTGTTGCTATGGACATGGACCAGGAGTTGAAAATGCAGAAGATGATGACCGATATGAACAGGAATTGGGGGTCGCTGTTTATCGAGACAAGTGATTTAATATTTGCTTCTGCAGGGCCATAGAGCTGAATCAATATCTAGTTGCAGCTTCGGTGTACGTACCCAGTGGATCAGGCAATTCCGTCATGGTGAGAATTAATCTGGGTCATTAGATTCTACGGCATGATGCTGTTGCAAGCGTGTAAGTCCCTTCAATGCATACGCTATCATCCGGTTCGTTGAAAATTTTCTAGTTACATTCTTCTTTCGATATCCGAAAGGCCATTTTCGAGATAAAGGAATTGTATGTGTCATGTCGTTTCAAAGTTGAGGACTCGCGCGTTGAATAACCGGACACTTAACCCTCAGGTAATCCTGCTCTGGTGAGTATCTTGTTCCGAGTGGTGATATATTCAGATTTCGTTATATGCAGTGTCGTGAATACCGCCGCTTTGGCGTTAGCTTGGCATGGCTTGTATACCTTCCGTGAGCAGAACAACTCAGAACCTAGTTCTAGGTATTGACTTGGTTTTCTTCAGTTATCACTGGACACGGAAGACAGGGCCCGATGCAACTGATCCGAAGTGTCAACTGGTAAGTTGCCGGTCTATTTAAACGTGAGGGCGTGCAGATACTGACGGCTTCGGTGGCAGGTCCATCCTGGTGAGCTTGTTAGGACATTCGGAGAAAACTTCGCTGAAGAAGCCTGGAAGATCAATCCAGCAATCACGGTTCGCCTTATTTCTTCGCCCTTCTACTAGATTGTCTGCTTAACAAAAAATTCAGAGTCTGATGGGGTTGTTCGCTCATCTGTGAGTATTAAATCGGATTTACACTGAGTATTGAATGTTAATGAAACGATTAAATAGCTGTCTAGGTTATCGTGTCTGGAAGAGTGAGCCGCTCCATTCTCATATAAAATCCAATAGTACAAACTCATTCCTACGACAGTCTGCAACAAGAACGTGTTTATGGCCTTTGTCATCGTCAGTAACATTGGGCTTGTGCTCGTTGACCTTTAATGAACTACAAATAGATATTTGCTTCGGCCGCATGTTTTGGTATGCTACTCCCCCTCAACCCAAGTAAACATTGACCAGGCCCCCCGTAGCATTGACAGTTGGTAGGTCTTGTACCTAAATCTTTCTGGGGTCACAGACTGACCGGAAGATAGTTGGTGTAGGGATCAGGTGGGCCGTCCCGTCATCTGACCACCTGGCAATTCTGACCACACTCCATACAGGTTTAGCATGCATGAGACTTTCGGTTTTGAGAGAATGAGGGTAAGTAACATGACCTTTCCAAAGCCACCCAGTGACGCCCAGACTTGGCCTAGTGGATTGTACTCGCTATTGGAATTACGACCATTCCTCTAGAGGGAGGGATTGTTACTGTTCAATGCATATGGACGCGCAACACTGTTGGTTCCACAAAGACGTATGTCGATAAGTCTTGTTTGGATACCATGGCAAAATCTGAGGCCACGAAGCCCCTTAGCGCGCACGATGATGTATGTCTTTAATACAGGTCTTCTTGCGCTGTTGCTGTCTATTACGACCATTGTTACCGTACGTTCTCGATATTTTTATCTACGCTCGTCCTTGCTGATGAAAGCCCCGGTAGTATTTCGCAATGCCGGGGACTCTTGTGTTTCTAGGCATCAACCTCATACTTGCAAAAGGTGCGTTCTCCCTTGCGCAGGTTGATCAAGTCGATGTGTTAAGCGTTCATAGTCTATGCCATCGCTGTTCTTGCCAACATGAAGTCTCGCGGGTTCAATCCGGAACATAGGCAAATTGAGATTGGAGTGAATGTCACTAGGGCATTCGCGCGAAGTTCAACACCAGCTTTCCACTCAACTCGTCAGGTAAGAACGTCCATGGTGCCGTTCTCAAGCGACCATACTAACAAAAGGATCTGGATAGGACTCAGAAATGATGCTACAGAATATGACGCCGGTCCGCCCTAGTCGCATGCACAAGACATCCGATGGTTCGTTGGAAACCAAAGATCTCGACTTTAAGCATGGTCGTGCTGTTGCTTTGTAGAGGTGGGTGCTGGTGGCAGCAGCATAGCGATGATGTATACATAGATGATATTTGTCCTATATCAATACGTTGATAGTTGACTGCCCTCGAAGATATATTGGCTTTGGTGAGCTCTTGTTGATGATGCATGTACCGAGGTGACTTTTCTAATCGCACCGACCCTTGGAATCTATTGCACAAGCCCTATAAACAATACTCTACGGCTCACGGGTGATAATAAAGAATATAGTTCATCCAGTGACTGCCATAAACAAGAAAAACCTCGTCGGCGAACCTGGGCCCAAAACTCCTTTGGGGGCGTGAGTGCCACTCGTAAGGCTTCCTGAATGGGACGCTCGTCGGTGCTAATCTCGCAGGGAAGCGGTTTCAGTTGCGTGAATTGGAGAGACGCCAAAATACATTCACCTGTTGTCATGTTCTCGAGTGAAAGGTGTGAGCTGCTTGTCGAGCGACGGGGTGTAGTTTGAAGGGCGTCGCATATAGTTAGCTATCAGCCGAATGGAAAACCGTTTGAAACGAGCTCCTTCAACTTTCTTGGATTGTCCACAGGGTTGGTTTGAGTAGTCTACTTGCTGGGGGAGTGGAGGCCGAAACCAGTATATTTCCCAGGTCTGAGGACAAAGTGAGGATTCTAGGGAGGCTCGACTATGGACCTTGGATTTTTGGCACCAACTTCCGTGAAAGGCTTCCAGATAGAGGGATAGGTCTACGGCATAGGCGTTGAGCAGAATAACTTGGCCTGATCGTGGATAGGTTGCACCAGGGATGGAGACCAGTGGAGCCCAGGGACAAAGCACATTCAAAGATATGCAGAAGGGGTGATGGGATAATTGCGGATCGCAGGTTTGGCAGGTCAGGGGGTGATAGATGTTTGAGATGCTAGACCAAGTGATCGATAGACACGATGAGGCTTAACGCGACGTGTGACGGTGCCACGTGACCGACGCGTTCATGAATCATCATCATCATATCCCAGTTTGGAGGGTCGATCGACTCGTACCGGTTCGACCAAGCTCCGCGCCATGGCCGAAGAAGCTCGCCGTCTCTTTCAGTACGAGGCTGGCAAACCTGTTGGGTTCCACCTCCACCACAGCATAAAAAACGAGTACCAGAGGGAGACCCTGACCAACAACATCTTGGTACGCGATGTGCTTCAGTCTAGCTATATTGTCCAAACTCGAATATCTAGGCCCATGGCGGCAAAGTTCTCGACAGTCCCTCTGGCGCTGATACTGTCTTGGTTGACGAAAAAAAGCTGCCGAACACTCGCGAAAGTTTGCAGACTTCTTACTCCATCAGCAGGGACGCAGCCCTCCGAGAGATAGTAGTGGAACCCATGAGATTTGTCCAAGACTGCATACGGCGCCAAGTATTCACACATACGGTCCCGGCGCGCCGAGGGATGGGTGGATATGTCGGAAGGTATGCTCCCTGCTGCTAGTAGTTGTTCATCAGCAGTAAATCTGAGTATAGGACGCGTACCGATTACACCAAGCAAGATGATGATAACTTGTGTTGGCTTATCTCCCGGAAAATACCAAACCCTGCCGATGGTGGTAGAGTGTCACTTGGGGTCTATAAAGAACTCTTACTTGCAGTGCGTTGTCTGTTCTTGGGGTGGGATGTCAATGACCTACTGACAGATCTAGGCGGAGCACGACCCAAGTCTTGCGTGGGCGAAACGACATACCGCCGAGTCATGGCGCGAACGCTACAAGAAAAATCGCGAACGGCTCGACCCCATTATCGCAAGATACGCTGCGCAGTATCCCCCCGAACCTCCCGCGCTCTATAACCTTAGTCGTCGATTCAATAAAAACCCCAAGCGAGCACTCAAATTCACGGAGCGCTTTGACGACGATATCATTGAATTAACTGACGAATCGGAAGAAGACCGTGGCGTCGATGTCAAACCCCAACGACGTAGATCGCCGGAGAAAGACACAAAACCCTCCAAACGGCGTCGAATTGATAGTTCCGACCTCTCCTCTCCGCACAAGACACCGAGTCGGGACCATCGTATCCAACCCTCCTCTGCTGATCGTACACACGTTGGGAGCTCCCCACAGAACAAGGGGAAGGGGAAAGCGGTCAATCGATTGACCACTGAACCAGAAGAACATGAGCCCTTTGACTTCGCGCCTCCCCCCTCTCCCGATTTGTTTGCACCAGGACCTTCACAACCAAAGCAGCCTCTCCATGGTCGGCCGGTGAGCGAGCCCCGCCGGAACGTCCACGAGACGCCTGCACCTTCCCCGACTCTTGTTCGTCGTTCTAGTCCAACTGCGATGTTACCACCCCCACTGCCCAGGTCCCCGACATTAACGCGCGTCAATCTGGCCATCCTTCCCTCCCCACACCCATCTACATCATTCCGCAACGTTGCTCATTCCAGTCCCATCTATGTACCTAGCTCGGCAAACAGAAGTGGTCTGAGGAGCAATGATACTAGCGCAACCGAGCCGTCATCCCGTTCAATGGTTGTTCCACCTGAATTCGCGCCGTCAGCAAACACCATTAATGCTCCAGCGGAATCATCCATCACGCGTGAAAGCTCACATAAACGCTCGTCTCCCGTCCCCCCACCTATGAGGAAAGCCAGCCGGAAGCAAGCTTCGCGGCAACCTCCCGTTCCCTCACCTGTGGGAGACGGGGGAAACGATCAAGACCAGGGGCAGCAGCAGCGGATACAGTGGGCTCCGTATAAGAATACGAGGTCGAGATCACGTTCTGTCGAGCCTGTTCTCCCATTGGGTACGCGGAAGAGGAAAGAAAGGAACAAGAATGTACCGAGGAACACACCTTTGGCCCCCGTCCATGAAGGGGAGGCAGATCAAGAACGCGAGCACGAGGAAGCAGACTCGCCTGAGGTGGGAGAGGGGAAGGAGGAGCAAGAGGGACACCAGGTTATTTCGACGACGTTAACGGAGACGATACAAGAAGAGCGGAGTGTAGCTAATTTATTGATGCTAGAATCAAACAGTACCGGTGGAATATCTGGCACAATTCCACGAGCATCTGATTGGACAGACCAGGAGAGCGGAAGTGAAGAAAGTAGTAGCGAGGAAGAAACGGAGGAAGAAGGGGAAGGGGAGAAGCTTGTAGTCGAGAAGAAAGAAGAGGAGGAAACCGACGAAAGGGGGGAGGAAAATAGTGAAGAAGCAGAAGAAGGCAAAGAGAGGGTCGACATCGATTACGAAAGTGAACAAGATGCCGAATCAGGTGCAGAAGGAACTGCAAAGTTTGAAACGGCACCAGAGGTTAAGGTGCAATCGCATGCATCAAATAGTGACGATGAAATTGGAGATGTCTCTAGCGTCTCATTCGACTTGGAGGGCACCCCCTCAATCCCCGAAGACGAAGGAAGCATACAAGATATTCCCAGCATCCTTTCCTCCGACCTCGAAACTCTATCAAGAGCATCTCCAAACAGCCCCCGCCGCCCTTTCCTTGACGATGACGACGCCGAAATCGACCAAATGCTCACATCCCCATCCACTGCACACGATACGCCAGGCAAAACTGCACGAGAAGTCTTAGCGTTATACGACTCTTCGCCAGAGGTAGATTCATCCCCCCGGCGCCGCAAACGTAAACCGTTCAACAAGTTCCGGGATGGCAGCCCGAGTCCTCTACGGACGCAGAACCAAAATCGTCCTCGCGGTCAAGGAACTTCTTCCCCCGAACGCATGCTTGTTGTAGATCCCGGAGAAGCGGCGATTCTAGCTCGTGCTGCTGCAGAGAAGGAGACTACAAAGAAGACACCTGCACAGCAGGTAACGCAAAAATTGACAGGCTCGGCGCGACGCGTTTCGTATGGTTCAGTTTCGTCGGCACCTCTGTCCAGTGGCTCACTCCCTCGGACTCCTGCAGGGTTTATCAGGTCCCAACCTGGTGGATCTCAATCACGCTCGTCTTTAAGAAATTCGTTCCCCCAGTCGCAGCCGCAGTCACAGTCGGGTCGACCTCGTCATAACTCGTTGGAATCGACGAGCTCGGAGATGGCTTCGTTTCCGATTAATGGGACACGTGCAAGCGCCGTGAAGCAGCAGGCGGAGCAGGAGATGAAGAACTCTCCGTATACCCCTCCTTCTGGAACAAAAGCAGCGGAGCTTGTCGCTCGGCGCCTGCGTCCCCGAAAGCGGGAATAGATTTAATTCTTGACCTACGATCAATGATATACTCACAAATAATATTTAACCCCCTTATGCGACTATTGTATTGAAAGCATACGTAATAGTTTGAACACCAAAAGAAAACGAGGGGTCAGGGATGGGGATATGTAGGCGATACATCGTGTCAAGGACTGAAAATAAGTATAAAAACAAGGTCTTTACATCGATAGCAAATGAGCCGTGTGTAGACGCCGCTGGCCTGGAAGACCACGATCACTACCCTATTCCCCTCCCTCCGAGCTTTCCGCCATGGATTCATTATGATCAGACGTTTCATTCCATCTGGTCTTAACAAGAAAGTCCTGATACTGTTTGATGTATTGCGGAGAGGGCTCCTTGTCGAGATTCAAGGTGCTCAACCACCGCCCGTGAGGACTAACGGTGACCGGACAATGATAGTCTTTTGCCCGTGCCCAATGAAAAAATATGTCCTGCGTTTAGTGATCGCATCAAGTGGCTTGGGGGTATCCTTGAGACTATGATCTAGCGCAAGAAAATGCCGACCTACCGATTCAGGAGGAAATGTGGCCGGATCGGCACGCCCTTGGCCAATTACAGCCTTCATGTACTCCAATAATAGCATGTCCAACTCATTGGATGGTTTTGTGCGCACAATAGGGTCAGAAGGATCCTGGATGTCCATGAAGAAGTTAATATGTAGCACATTCAGCAGCGAATTGTCAAACCCCACTTGTCTGTAGAGCCAGTTTGCAAGTTGCGGAAAGTAGCGACAGTGCATATATCTGAAATCCACATCACGAACACGGGAGGAGAGGTCTTCGTCTCTTTCAACAAACAAGTAATGGAACACCACGGAGAAACTTATAGCGATGTTTGCAACTTCCCTAGAGACGTATTTCTCATCGTCTGGTGAGACCCATTTCAAGCCAGGCAGGCTCGCATGCTGATGTTGATCATCAAATTTCCCTCCTATCAGGAAGCCAATAAGAAAGCCATCACTGTAGTCTACCTTGACAACTCACCATCATTGGTGTGGAAGTGCGTTGTATCAATACCGTGCCAGAAAAGAGCTGATTTCGCGAGGTCGACCCATGC
>MU151252.1:0-31820 GCA_015584085.1 Macrolepiota fuliginosa MF-IS2
GAGGTGTGCTGGAAGGCCCAGAAGAATGTCCTGGGGCTTCTTCTCTCTCTCTCTCTCACTGCAGAGAGACCTTCTAGCCAAGACCTGGTCCAGTTCAGGTTTATAATAAGCATAACTAAAACTCTGGTTTACACAATGGATTGTGTGTGATATGGACCCAAACTGGATCCAGTCATGGCTGAAAGGAATCTCAGCCATCCAAGAAAGAGAGGACATCCTGGGACAATCAGCTAATCCCCCTGGCACTCTGCCACCCCCTCTTGTGGATGATCCAAACACAAACAAGTTCCTCCAGCTGGCCTGGACCCATTCTCCCTACTTGCATAACTACTCCTATGGAGTCTACAAGCACACAACCCTCACTATGGATGCTATCATGGGGCAATCCCAGAAATATGGATGGAGATCAGTCCCTGGCACTACCTACTACACCCATGCCTATCTCTTAGGCAACTCATCTGATATCTGTACCAATCTGCCACCCTGTAACCAGGATGGAACCATGATCACCCAGCAGTCATCATCATCAACATCATCATCTGAACATGATGAACAAGAGAATGTTCAACACCACAACCATTCCTCATCATCATCATCCTATGAAGATTCATCTTCTGATGAATCTACCTCCACAACTAATGATGACTCCTCTTCATTATCTTCATCAACATCAACATCTTCTTCTAGTAGCTTACAGAGAACCTCAGACTTATCCTATGCCTTGGACAGTGTCTCAGAATGATGAGTATGGACTTACACTATTTATGGCTGGACCTGTACATTACTATTTAAGAAGTCTGGACTTGTAAGTTGAAGCTTTAGCTTCAATGTTTCATTTTACCATTCCCCTACTATTTATCTTCCTTAGGCTATCCTCTCAGCCTTGTATTATCACTCTCTGAATATACTTTCATATTTATTCATTACTGAGTGATCTAAGAAAGAATATGCATATTCAGGCTGTCAACACCTGGATTATAACCTGTAACTTTCTGAAGATAAACTATCAGTACCTGGAGGTGATCTACAATGTGATCCTTCTAGTGTTGACTAGCCATAAGGCCATCCTCATGGTGCCCTTTTGGTGAACCATAACAGTGTGCACATGTCTTGATTTTATGCATTGAGGAAAGCAGCAGTAACATCTATGGGAGATATTTATATATACTATGTGATGTTGCTCCTCAATCAGTAGTTGAGCAACTGACTAAAAGCAATTGATTCCATATCCACTTCAAGCACCAATTTCTGAAGGATCCCTGTTCATCCCAACCACTACATGTTGGTGCAAGGCTCAGTCCACCTGAGTCAAGAACATGGTTATTAAGAATAGAATACCACAAATAGTACTGATGATGCCTTTTTGGGTCACTCAGGGCACTGTCTCTTCCAATTCTTGAAGTTGATTTATGTTTATAATACCAAAATATCAATGGTTGCACAGAAGTGCCAAAGTGAGTTTCAGTCAACAGAATGGAGTATCAGAACTTGCTGGCTGCAAAGCTCTGTTCAACCATCTTCCATTCATCTTCCCTGTCTCCCAACTCTTTCATTTATGACATGACACACGGTCGTCATATACTTGTGGCTTTGCACAGAGTTAGCATTTCCCCTCCACTTCGTATGGACTTCAACGTAAGGTATCTGAGATATTTGATATTATTGAAGAGACGTTTGACTGGATCCGATACTGGATATCATAAAGGGGTATGTGGTCAAGAAGTAAGCGGTCAAGGTTGATGGATAAGATATTATTGAAGAGACGTTTGACTGGATCCGATACTGGATATCATAAAGGGGTATGTGGTCAAGAAGTAAGCGGTCAAGGTTGATGGATAAAGATAAGTATGTAAGGAACGAAACTTGGGAGATGCAACAATCCTTAAAGAAAGATGAAACGGGTGACTGACGAATGAATGACAGATAACATATGTAATGATGGTATGGGTAAAAATCAAGACAACAGGGAAACGCAGAGCGAGAAGCGACCAACGGGCAGAGACCAATCAGATTAAAGGACTGTGAGCGTACGGTGGATTATCAGGAAGGAACAATGTTCTCGAAGTAACTATCAAGAGTGAACGACTCAGTAGATGATTTATGACATCGAACAGTTGACCAACCTACAAATATTATTTACAAGGTCCGAGATCTAGCCAAGGTAAAGAATGTGGTAGAGGGGCCCATCAGTGCTCCTCGTCTGGGATCTCTTGGATATCTGAAGGTGTGCTAATGGAATCCGAACCAGCTCTCGTGGTAGGGCCAGTTTCGAGAAGATTCACAATTTGTTCGATGTCGGTACCGTCGTGTTGAGACGCCAGGGCAGCAAGCTTATCAGCGATCGGGTCGACATCACGCTCTTCTGTCTCCTCGTGAGCAGGGTCCTCGCTGGTAGAAACGGATCCATCGAGACCCTCGTCGTAATCTGGTTCATGCTCTGCTTGGGGTTCGGGTGGCGGAGATGTAATACTCTCATCTTGTGTTGCGCCGTCTTCATCTAATACAACAACTTTGACTTCGGAGTCAACGACAGTAGAGTCGTCCGCCCGATCGTCTTCGACGGCTTCTGGCTCAATTTCTGGCACAGGTGATGAGATGCTCTCCGCTGGCTTGGTTTCGGGAGTGACCCCAGAGGAGAAAACGTCTGCCTCCGCTATGAGGATAGTGGAGGCAACAGCTTCTCCGAAGTCCTCTTGTGACTGTTTAGGGGAGGATGCCTCGGCAGCTTTCTTGGTCTTCGAAGGGGTAGCAGGCACCTTGTC
Organism: Macrolepiota fuliginosa MF-IS2; assembly: GCA_015584085.1. NCBI lineage: Eukaryota > Fungi > Basidiomycota > Agaricomycetes > Agaricales > Agaricaceae > Macrolepiota > Macrolepiota fuliginosa. The sequence goes on from MU151252.1 coordinate 2,763, forward strand.
TCCTCGGTCTGTGGTTCTGGCGGGAGCCCCACGAAGCGACGTTCTGGGCGTTGCGGTTGTCTTCACGGGGGTTGTAGCTTTAGTTGATGGACCTGGGGCAGGCGTGCGTGCGCGCGACAGCGACGCAGCTGTTGGCTTGCTTAAGCGTTCGGAAGCACTTGTAGATGGTGTCTTCTTGGCAGGTGTCGGGGCGGATGGTGGCGCATTCCGCGCTCGAGCAAGGGATGCGGCGGTAGGTGCATAGAGATTCGAAGATCTTGAAGGGGTGAGGCCGGTACGCGCTGGCGTTTTCGGTCGGGCCGGGGTAGTGGGTATAGCTTTGGCAGCGGTTTTCTTGGCCGTGGCAGATGTAGTGGATTGGCCAGTGTGCTGTGGTTTGAGAGGTTGAGTGGGAGGGGACGGGACTGATGTTGTCGCAGACTTTGCTGGAGGTGTTCTGGTGGCACTGGAGGCTCTGGGGGCTGTCTTGTGTGCGATAGGCGGAGCGGCCCGGGAGGTGGTGGTCGCAGGCTTGGGTGGTGTGCGTGTTTTTGATGATGTGGGTTTTGATGGTGCCGAAGTGGTTTCAACCGTTGGGACCACAAGCTCCGGCTGGGCTGGAGCAGGCTCCGCAGGAACCTCGGGTACTTCAAGCTTCGGTTCTACGGCACCATTTGTAGTTGGCTCAGCAGGAGCCGGAGGTTCTGTCGTAGCAGGCAGAGGTTCTGGCTGTGTCACGGGGGACTTGAAGCGAAACGAAGATGGGGGAGGGGCAATTGGCGTGGTAGCGGCCTCAGTAACGGATTTTGGTGGCCATTCCCGCTTCTCCTTGACCTCCTCCTTGGCGGAATCCCCTGTAGTATGTGAGACGACACTCGAACTTCTTGATGCGGGCGCAGCTGGTTGGCGTTTGGTCTGATTTTCGAATCGTCCAATCAAGTTCGCGACACTTTGACGAGGACGTTCATCTGGCAGAGGCCTGATGCAGTATTGAGGAGGTCGATGAGTGGAATTAGGACGCGACAACGAAACGATGACACGTACATTGGCCACCACAGGGGAGGGGGGGATGAGAAGCAAAGGGAGAGAACAACTGAGATGAAGTTGTTGAGGCGAAGTCAAGTTATAGGACAGAATTTGTAGGTAGGTGATGGTAGGACGCAAGAACGATGAGGGGTGACGGAGTACAAGTAGGGCGCCTAAATCGGGAAATCCACGTTACAGCCAGCCGTTGAGGGCGGGAACAAATTCTCTTTGTATAGTTCTCGTGTTACCAATGACTATCATACTTATACACATCTGGATCTATTATTGTCATGGTAACCATCGTCTTAACACTTGTCCCAACTCCAGTCCACTCCGGCCGCGCCAGAAATGCGAGGCATTTTCAATTTCCACGATCCGGAGTCGATCACTGCCTTGAACAGCTTCCTTTAGCTTCTCCGTCCATTCTTTATAACTGGAGATGCTTGTGAATTCGTCTCCGTCGCCGAATATAGCGAGGATGTTGGACCGATCATCTTTCAATAAACCCTCAAGCTGATCTTGATAATAGGATGTTCGGAATAATGTCAGCCATCCCCTTGGACCTAGCGGATAGGATAGGAGGACATGTGACGTCCTGATAGGTGCAGGTAGGGCGGGATGCAAAGTCGAGATTAAGGAACCATGAGAATATCCCTGGCGTCATTCAGTGAGCTCGATGCAGTCTTTCCCTTGAACGGACTGACGATGAATACCACAGAGGTAATATTTTCAATCTGGCTCAGAGCCCACTGGACAAGAGCCTTCAGGTCCTCCGCTTCGCTAAAACCAGTAAAGGAAGAGAAACCCGTAGATTTTCCGACACTTCTTGAATTATAACGAAGTACGTAGTACTTCCTCTCAAGCAGCGGATCAACGAGGGAAGCAAGAACTCTGTGGAGACCGTCAATATTGGGTCAGGGCCAATAAATCCGTGGGATAAATTCCATACGGGTCGTCTTTCTGTCCTCCAAGCCATGACCAGGGGTGAAGACAAATGGCTAATTTGCATCCATTCTCGTCCAGTCCATTAGGTTTAAGTAAGTCGGCCTCTAAAGAAACACCAGTGGGTAATGAAACGAACAGTTGGTGGATATCATAACTGATACCATCTTGTAACATCGTGGTTGACGAAGGGAATCGTCCACAGGACCGTTCACGATGGTCGTTGTGGACACGTGAAGATATTATTAGTTGCCCTGACCGGATCGGAAGCTGTTGACCTTGATTTGACTAATTGGCCCCTGTCCTAAGACAGTGCCGAACAAATTATACCTATGAATACGAAATGATGCTTCAGATTCACACATTAGGTTGAACAAATTATCCCTGGACATTCGTAGCATTCACAAACAAGACTCGTCGATACACTCTGAATACAAGTACATAGTCATCGTTCACGTTTCATCTTCGGTGTGTTGTCATTCCGTGTAGGGGTTCCCGATCAGTGCATATCCTCCTGAACCTCGTAATAACGTTGAAACTCGATTTCGGGCACAGCGGCGCGGACGCAAGGACCAAGGTCGAGCCAATCGCCAACAATACCTGTAGTGTAGCATTTAACCCGAACAGCTCTTTTAACGGATGATGACATAAAGGCTTACCACCGGGAACAGCTGTGGTAGGAAGGAAAGTCATGATTCAGTTAGGGCAAAAGTCCGTAAACGATAGTACATACAAGCTTGAGACCACCACCTGGCAATCCACAAATGACCCTTGTAGATGACCTTGTCGCCACCGCGGTACTGATTACACAGACGTCAGGGTCAAGGCACGTCAAGATGAAGTAAATCACATACGGCAACGTCTGGCTTCCAGGAAGGAACATGCGCGCATTGAATGCCACCCAGGGAAGCGGGCATGGAGCCGGCGGGACCACCGCGACCTTTCTGCCTAATTCCATTCTTGATAGCAAGGTCGTACCGGTTGTTAGCTAGACAACCGATCATAAGGAAAATGTCACAGTAAATAGAGAATAATATCATAACTCACCAACAGCTTCGGATGCATCCCACAACATAACACCACCGAAGGAACTGTACTTGCTGCGAGTCTCCACTGCAATATCGATGAGAGTTTTGGCGTTAATACTACCATCAGCCAGTGCACCAATGTAGACTTTGACGCTCTTGTTAGGAGATTTCGTCTTGGCCCAGGTGTCCCTGGTTCCGGAGTTAGTTTTGTGACGACAAATGAATAGGACATGATGTTCCGAACCAGGTGCCAAAGTTGAATTGCTTTTAATTAGGGTTTAGAATACTTCGTTGAACGGACTAGAGGTATAGGAAACTCACATCCGGGTAGTTATTCAAACTTGTGGCGATCATTAGTTACTTGAGTCAGGAGAAAAGTGTGAAATATATTCAACTCACCCGCAGTAGTTGTTGTAGACTAGCAAAAAATAGTATCATCACCGATGCACAGTTCAAAGGGCACGATTCTGGACCTACATTGGACGTAGATAGCGTCAAACGCAACGGCATCGAGGGCACTTTGAAGGCGAGCATATGGGTAAACACACTGGGGCGCTGCGGTAACGTAGTACCTATAATCCATTATTAACATCTCCAGCGGAGACCATGTAAAAGCACACATACATCTTGGCTGCCCCAGATATGTGAGTTCTGAGTCTAGTCACAAAGGCCGCAAGACCAGTGCTGCTTCCAGATTCGATATCCAAATCAACACCATCGAGGATGGCATCGCCGAAAGGCCTGATAGAGCTCGTTCCACCCAGGAATAAGTTCCAGATAGTGTCAGCGAACTTCTGAGCCTGCGAATCATCAGTGAAAGTAGTTGAACCGGAAGCTCCGCCCAAGCTGAGAGTAACGATCTTCCCCTTCGCCTGGCAAGTCTTAATGTTGGGAGCTAGGAACTGGCAGTTGGACAGGCTAGTACCAGGGAAGAAGTTGCCGCTACAGGTCTGCGAAATAGGGTGAACTGTCAGAGGGAGAAACCACAGCAATATAAGTGGTATTCTGTGCTCACATTGGCCAGGTTGATCTCAGGCATGCCGCCGGTGGAAAAGAAGACATTCAAGAACGCGATCGGGAGAGCATCGATGGCATCATCCTGGGCGCAGCGGTGAGGTCACCGAAAACATCCAGCTTTTCAAACAACAGACCTGGCAATATTCGGAGATGACCTTCTGCCAGTGGGCGGGATCGTTTGGGTGAGTTGCACCATAGGAGTCTTGACCCCAATAACTGTAAGCGTGTCATCAGCTATTCATCCTACCGCATAGCATTGTCGGGTGGGCGTACACAGCGACCTGAGTGATGCACGACCCAGGATCAGTAAAAAATGACAAGATATGACGACAGGATTAGCATACGTTGTCCTGCCTACTATTGTTAAAGGCGAGAGCCTGAGTTATGCCGAGGGCAAGGAGAGAGCAAGAAGCAAGTAGACCACGGAAAGTGCTGAACAATTTCATGCTGACTGAGTCTGCTGAAGCAATGCAGCTGAGTCTCTGGCTCTTTATCCTCACCCTCATCGTGTCTCGCCCCATCCTGGAACATCTGCCACCATCACTGCGGTCAGCTGAGATATCGTTCGCATTCCAATAAAACCTCGTCTGCCGTGAAGAAAAATTACAGGTGTAAGTTTCTAGACCACTCGGAATGCTTACTTGCGTAAGGTGACTGTGTACGAGGACTTAGCAGGCTAGATTTTCATGACTTTTATGGAATAGTATCTCTGTTGTAGCATCGTTCATGCTGTCTGAGTGCCGTAGCATTTCGTTGGCGTTGTCCAAAAGTATTCCCGTAGATTCCACTACGAGTTCGAACGGGTCACGTTGTGCGATAGTATTGAGCTGTATGGCCGTTGTTATTCGGGTTGTAGAGACACAGTTGTCTAAGCATTGTGGCTGTCTACGTTGAGGGAGCCAGAAGCAACGAGAATGGAAGGAAGATTCCATGACGCAGCATGCTGCCAATGAGAAACCTCTGCTCTATACTCTCCACGAATCCGCCTGCAGCTACTGAGCCATCGCATTCCATGTTATAGGGCCAATTCAGCCACAGGGGCCATGGGGGCGTTTGTTCCCTCTTTGAAGGGACCTGTAGTCCTGAAGTTCCTTTTGGATAAGCAAGAGGTAGTAATTCTCCGCTCTGATTGGCCCAGGAGACGAGGTACAATAACAGCGGTTTAGCATAGCCTTTTTTTTGACTTTAGATGAGCTCTAGAGCTCAGTGCAGCGAGAGATGATTAGTCTTGTCCAATATGTCGAGTCGGTGTCCTCTCCATGTTGGAATTAGGGTCAGCCCGATTGGCATCGTCGAGAACAAACAAGAATTGCGGGGTGTTCGAGGAAGGGTAATAGCCACTGGCCAGGCAGTGACTGAATTGAGTCTCTCGGACGGCATTTCAATAGGGAGGACAGGATACCTGGAAGCATGAAATGATGTGACCACGTTGTGGTGGTGCACACATGACCTAGAGATGAGCCATTTTGCACTCAAATTTCATTACATTATCGTTACAGCATGGAGGCTTTTCGCTTCCAAATATCCACTACATCCCATAAGTGACGACGAAATCCGGTCCCAAAGAGTCGCCATGTCCTATTCTGCCGGAATGATTTGCTACTGGGGCACTGCAGAAGCTAATGGTGCAATTCTAGGAGATGCGAGAAAAGTTTGTATCTCGAGATTCAAGACAAGGCAGAATGTTCCCACGATTGGCTTGAGGCTCGGGTCAGTTAAACGCGACACCTGGTACTTAATATGTGCCAATGCTACGAATATCACCGAACAGATCCTAGTCGCTCCTGAGCAGCTTTATTTTTTTGTGATCTCAAAAATACAATGGCAGAATCTCTCTTGGCCATTTTGCTCGTCACCAGCTCCGCAAAAGGACCAGCTCTCGTATACCGCTGGCCACCGTCGCCTGTATGCTCTCCAAGACTCTGTCGGGCCCGACCTGTCGATGGTTCGTGGCCGTCTCAACTAGATAATCCATGGCGCGCGTCCCACACACCCGAAGCGCTCAAAGAACAAACTACAAACCGGGACGAACCACCATTCGTGGACGATCCTGAACACCGTTGGCAACGACCAATTATCACTGTACGCATCAGGTCACCGTCTGTATCGACCGGTACATCGCCCCATTCGCCCCCGGACCGTACTTTCTCCCCACCTCCCCCCGAACCGACGTTCTCGGACGAATATGACCAGCTGTTTGGATACCAGGTCGACTTTCTCGCGGGCCTGCTTCTGCCGCATCGGTCAATGTGCCATCAAAAGTTTGAGCTGGTGGTGGATGATTTGGCATTCATAGGGCATCCTGTTTGTGTGGACAAGAACGGGAAGTGGACGTTCACGTTAGAGAAATCCGAGAATGGTACACGGGGAAGGGATTCAAAAGGCAGTCCGTCGCCTTTGCAGGAGGAGTCTGAGGCCTCCTCGCTGACGGAGCTCCAGTCCGAAGATGGGTGGTTACAATTCTTCCATTTGGTCTTCGTCCTCGACCTTCCAGATCCATCTTCCTCGGCATCTGGCAACCTCTCAAAATATTTTGACACCATCTATGAACAAGTCGCTTTCACGGTGACTGCGGTTCTGTTTCAGGAACAAGTCACCAATAATTTCGTCGAGGAAGAATGCGATAAGCTGGGTGCTTTGAGAGACTTGTCTTTGTCCGAAGGTAGTCGGTCTGTCCTACTCGTGTCGACGCCTACTTAATGCTTGACTAGGAGAACCCTTTACCGGTTTCGCTAACAAGGGCCTCCAGGCGTCATCGATAGCCTCTGCCATGAAATCCCTCTTTGAAGCGATAAAGACCTCGAGAATCGTCCAGCTGACAATCAACGACTTCCCATTGGAACTGCAGCTTCCTCCCCATCTCGATGCACTACTGCACAACGAGGATGAAGCCGAAATGGACTATCTCAACGCCCCCGAAGAGGAAGACTCTTCTGGCTGGGGTCCGGAGATGAGCTTCGGTTGGCGACTGCCAACATTGACACCTTGGAAAAGCTTGTTGCTTCTAGATGAACCCAAGGGTGGAGAAAGCGGTGATCCTTACCTTGATCTCAAGGGACTTCTGCTGAATCCAGAGGATCGTGGTGTTGCAGAGGGGTTAGTCAAATTTCTGGAGACAGTTGCAATTACGCTCTCGTAAGTCAACCGAGAACCCCAATATATCGAATCATATCGCTGATGTTCGCCAAGGTTAGCCGATGTCGCAAGTTTACTGGATTGGGACCTAGAAGCGCAGGTTTATCCCATTGTACGGTGGCTCGTGTATCATCGACGTGCGAAAATTGTGGATACAATACACCCCGGACTGAAGACTGCGTTCACTGTACCTCCAAGATTCGATGCTCCGTACGTTCTTGTTCCCGTTACCCAATAAATAAACACTGATGACGTTACTAGACTCTCTGATCTTACAGCAGAATTCGCCAAAGACTTCAACCATCCAGCGATTCCTCCTCTGCCCCGTATACTCTCCACGATCTCATCCTCCATGTCCAAACAAACAGAAAATCACTTCTACGCATGTTTTGTCCAATCCAAGGAACTGATACCAACCTTCCATGACGTTGTCATTTGGATGCTCAAGCATGATCTTCTGATAACTCTGCACCTACGCATCCGGATTGTCGCCACTCCAGATTTGAAGCTACGTGTACAGCTACAACGAGAGAAGATCCTGGCCCGTAAGAAAGCTCGATTGCGAGGACGGGGAAGGAAAGGTTCTCGATCACATGAGGATGACTTGGATCCTCAAGGACTGGGCCTCACAACATTCCCCCATCCAGGACTTCCGTGGCTCTCGCTCTCGCCCAAGAAACCTAATAACCGCTTGCCGTCGGCAGATTCTAGTCGTAGTGGCATAAGCGAGCTGGTGATTCGAGAAGATGAGGAAGAGTTTTATGTTGACGATGACTATGGTGATTATGGTAATGGCTTAATTGAAGGATCGGAAACCGATATGAACGACGTGAACGATTCGAGTTGGGAAGGCGATAGTGAGAGGCATAGTCCGAGTATTATTAGTGATCCTGCGCGCGCAACGCCCTTGCAGAGGAGGTGGCTGTCTGCTATGTCGGAGGGGAAAGATCCATATATCGCAAAGCGGTTTGAACAGTAAGTGGTATACCTAGTTGAATCATTCCGGGGCTGACAGGACGGGCGCAGGATCAATCAGTACTTTGACGGGAGTCGCTCGGACGATGAGATTCTGTATCGGGCGGAAATATCGAGAAAACAGTTGAGGGAGGTGTTGCACCATTATGAGGAATATGTGAGTTGGGCTTGGAGTGCCATTCTTTTCCTATACTCATACACCTTTAGCTGCAAACGTTCCTACACCCTTCATAATCGACTCATTCCGCCAGGACATCTTTGTGAACCCACCCTAACATCTTCTCCGCCTTAGCACAATCATAAAACCCCTTTCGCCCCTCTAACTCCCATCCCTCCCTCACTGGTACTCCAGGCTGATACAACGCCATCAACCCCGCACTTTCCTCGTCTAGAGAAGTCTCAGGTGCAACGACGAGAAACACCTCATGTTTCTTGGACCATTTGTTTGTGTCACATGTGACGGCTAGGAGGAACGCATCAGCGAGGGAGTCCTCTTGAACGTATCCCCACAGATCCATTGAGGCAAGTTGAAGCGTTTCACGTCGTGCTCGGGTCCTGGTAGGGACGGACCAGTGTGGACGGATGCTTGCGACTTGGAGAGTTGGATATCGACGAGTTATAGTATCGGCTTGCATTTCGCATATCCTGTGGTAGATGGTGCAATGAATGACCCACATGTACTGTATCATTCGTCGAAACACTCACAGCTTGGAGAGGCCGTATGGTTCATCTGGCTCACAGGGGTGGCTTTCGTCAATCGGAAAGAATTGAAAGTTTGTTTTGACGCTGTAGAGCATCCCAACAGCATTAACGCTTGATGCCTGTGCGACGCGCGTTATCCCGAGCTGTGAGCAAGGACTGGATCAGCCAAGTCATCGACCTGCTGGGTCTAATGTAGAACGTACTTCTGCACATGCTCGCAGAATGTTCCACGATAAGATAACATTGCTATATCCAGTTGCTCAATTACTTGAAGCCACGGCTGACTATGTAGTGGTACCTGTTATGTGTTTGCACTTTATAGTCCGTCGGATCTCGAAACGCAGCGAGGTGTATGACGGCTTCGCATGCTGAACTCCGGAGGATTTCCAAGGCGCGATCGTAATCCTTCAGATCGGCTTGATGGAACGCGAACTTGTCTTTTTGGAGTGTGGTAAGCTCGTCAGGTACCGTCGTGAGATCAACCCCGATCACAGTGTGTCCGCGCTTGAGTGCAAGCAAGACGATACGTGGTCCAACGCTCCCGTTGCAGCCGGTGATGACTAGTTTCATCTATGAATCAGAGGGTTGACGTAGGTGGGGAGAATGGTTGAATCCTCGAATTCAGAAATATGGTTGAAGGGGTTATTTCTTTTTGGACTTTCTCATTCTGGGTTGTCTGGATGCCGCTGTTGAAGTAATGTAATAACGGACGTCCATGTGACAAGCACCCTGACAAACGTTGTCTGTCAGGAAACGCTCATCTCGTGAATAGCACATCCTGATGAAGTTCCGAATCGGAGAGTAAGGGTACTGCGCAATAAATACAGTGTGTAGTTCAGGAGCAGCAATCCACCGCATTGCAGCAGATATATGCTTCACATAGAATATCGCTTGACCGAGCTGGGTCAAGAAAAGTGACGTCATACCTAATATCCGCATATCAGTTCTCAGTATCTCTGTATTTCAAGCTCTCCATTCTTCTCACTCGACCACTCACCGAGCTTTTCAAATAAATTCGTCTACATGTCCCCCGGGACCCGAGGCACCATTCTCCGATCTTGGCTTTCGTAAAGTCTGAGAGGACAAATATTTCGGACCTCTGTTACCTGGCAACTATTTAAGAGCCATGCACATTCAAGACTCCAAGACGACCCAAACCGGGTTCAGTATGGCGTGGGGTATGCAGTAGCTCAACGAACCCGATGGGCTATGCGTAGTGCGGAGAACGGAGCCAACCTGGCTCCCTCGTAACCTGTGTGCCTCATGTGTACTTTCGGGAGTGTCCCTCCTGATACATGTCTTTGCATGCTGCTTGTCCCTGGGGTATTCGGGAAGCTTGAACTGGTGGGTCCGGTGCTCACCCTGTTTATGCAGAATATGTAGAGTTATCTGCCAGGTCCCCACCGTCTGTCTTCTCTAATCTTCGAACGTTTTGCAACGTGACTCGCATAACGGATTGTCGGATGTTACAATCGGACTAATACTAATAGATAGGCCCGCCAGGTGTTGATTCGTTGTGTGCTTACTGACACCATGCTAATGACGCTGATCCAGATCTCCCTCGTATATCCCAAGCGAACAATCCCAGCTCTTATCTGTACCATGAACTTTTATCCGGGACACTGGACCGACATTTTTGATTTATGAATTGATAAAGATAACTTATCGAAGGAGAAAGAGTCGCGTGCTGTCCACTTACGTTGGAGGATATGGTGTGACTCCTTATTTGTTACGTTTGCGAGAAGGTCGGATATTGCAAATGTGAAGCGAGGAGTACAGGCGTAAAGGAGATGTGGTAGCGTCAGAAGGGACGGCGAGGAGTAATTGGTTTTTATCCATGTATGTGACGGCCCAAGGGTGCCCTGCCACCAGATGGGGGATAAACGGGATTATAGGTATGCAACCACATAACTAACACTCAGGGAATATAATTGGGGCTGTAGTCGGTAATCAGGTCCGGGTATAGTTTGAGGTAAAAAATTCTGGTGTACGGTCTTCTCATTGTGGACACGCTGCGGGGTTCTTCTAGGTCGCATGTTATTGTAGTGCTGGTGTAGTGATGGTCCGCCCATGTGACAACTATTAAGACTATCCTGAAAACGTTGTCTGTCAAGAAGCGCATGACGTGAAAAGAGCTATCCGATGAGCCCGGATGTGGAAGCAAGGCAACCACCTAGATATGTAATTATTTCACCGGACAGATTATCAAGGACAAAAATCAGTATATTATTACAGATAAATCCAATTACATAGTGTATTATGGTATCTGGGAATCGATCTTGTGGTCATCATTGGAATGAATCGTGACAGTCAAGCCGAAGGAAGGGGAAGGGGTCCCAAAGTCAAGAAACTAGGTCTATATCGATCCTGATGAAAAATACTAGCACCTAGGCCTTTGCGACACCAAGCATCCACAATCAAATTGCCCCATATGACCACCCAACAAAGCGTCCACACCCTCCCCATGGTTCCACTTACGCGCGCACCTGTGAAATGTCTCCAAGTGTGTTCTAGAACGATCCCGAGGCCTTGAATAAGGAAGTATCCTCCGACCGTTGAGAATTCCGCACCACGACCCATACCCCACAAACCGAAATCATGAAGAATGCCAGAGATTAAGAATGCACCGATGACACTCCCAAAGCGGCCTATGAGCATAGAGAGCGGTTTGCTGCCTACTGAAATGAATATATCGCGGAAGATCTGGTGCCATCGTCTTGCCCAGAATTCGGTGAGCGAGGTTGCGAGCCAGGGTGAGTCGAACATGGGTGGCCATTGGAGTGGGTGTTGGTTAAAGATACCTACACCGACGAGAGTGAGGAACTCGTAGGCTGTCTGGATGGACGCACAGACGAGGAGGCCGCAGAGGAAACTCAGGAGCGTTGAGCGGAAAAGGTTATGGATGGGTGGAAGGGAGAAATCGTGTATTGTGCCTCCCAAAGGAGCTCCGAGGGTCGTAGGGCCAAACCATTGGATAATCCAGTGTATGTGATCGGCAATGAGCATATACTTGATGAAATTGGAAAGGGTAGTGAAGAGGAAAGCGCTACGTGGGTGGGTTGGTCGGGTTTCTTGGGGGACTTGGAGGCCACGCGACCAACTCCAACCGTGGCCGCGGAGGTTGGAAGCAAGGTCAAAGGCATCCCAGAGGCGGTCAAGCCTGTCGACAGTGGATGAGTCTTTGAGTCGTACTTCTCCAGGGATTCGGTACAATCTTCGAAATGGCTTTTGTTGATATGACCATGTAATGCAGCGTCCTGCTGCGGTCGTCATCGCGAGCTACAGTATTTAGAATGTTTGTATGAATTCATGTAGCCGAAATTTGCTCACCAAAAGCCCCTGATTCCAGTATACTAGTCCTTCCCGGTGCTTCAATCCATGAACAAGGTCAATATGTGTTGCTGTTCGGAAAAATGACCAGAGGGACACTGGGAGAAGCGTCACGCGAAGAGACCGTGTTTCAGGAGTAAGAACCAGATATGCAGTTAGGAAATAGAGCACAAAAGATGGCAGAAGGTCTGTAGTAAAGGATTGCCATGTAAGCGGTCTCCGGGTCTCTGGTGGAGGAATGAAGTCATATATCCTGTTGATACGACGTAAGTTAACTGACTTGGTATAACAAGTTATGACGATAAGAGCTCACCAGTCCATACTCTGCAGTGGACTCTGAACTGGGGAAGGTTCAAAGCTGCGGAGAAGAGTGCGAAGTCGTGCCACTTTGCAGGGGCCGACTCTGGGCGGCTCTTGATTTCGCGCGGTCCGCCAGGGTTCACTCCACCGCTTTTTCTAACACATCAGCTTTCCGATATAACTGTCTCCTCTGGCTTGCTGGGTTCCCGGGTCTCGACCTGGCTTTACCAGTCGCAAACGTATGGCACCGTGGCGACCGAAGCTGGCGGCGGGTACTGCGTCCTCTCTAATAAGCTCAATCACTCTGCCAGGCTCATCTCCCAACGTTCTCTGATATCACGATACCCCTGAGAGAGTTTCTGCTTCTTAATCATGAACTCAAGCCTATGGTCCTCCAGCAGTGGCTACCTTGGTAATCCCAATATCCGAAACACCGAATATCGCGTCCGACAGGCTGGCCATCATATTTCTGGATAGTGTCTCTACAGTCTGGACGAGGACCAAGGAACTTAATGCCCACATTATAAATGTCTAAAATTTTATGAATCACCGACCCTCATTTCAGCCGTCTCTCTGCTCGCAACTTCTTTACGTGATAGGACTTTCCACGTCTGACGTCGTAGCCCTGGCTCATTCTATCGTCTAGACTTGCTGTATCCAGCACAGCACCAAGATAGGTCCACACAGATGCCGCCTTTCTCAAATTAGAACCTTCTTGTGTGGCAGTCACACTTACAAGCTAGTTATGGATAGGCGGCCAATGGATAACATAACCTCAGGCCAGGTAGGTCTGTCTTCTTTTGTCCAGATCGAGAAGAGATACAGGACTAACACCGTATATATCCCTCCAGGATCTTAGTTATGAAGTATCTAAATACGCCAGTCATGTTCCCAGAAGCCTCTCGTCGAAGGGGGCGAATTCGCTTTAATCTCTTGGTATAAAGCGTCTCTCCTTCCGTAGCGCGATCTCCCTCCCCTCCTCTTGGCTCTTCGACGAACCAAACTTGAGATGGAAAGTTCCCGCTATCTCTGTATCGCTTTTTCCCCTCCTGCCTGATGAAGAGAGACAATTCAATTTGGCACATCGCGTTGCTGACCCCTCTACAGATCCATCTTCGGATGTCACCATATTCAGAAGATAAAAATTCATGGGATGGGTGTTCTAAGTCCATATGATTGTTGAGAACGTTCCTATCATAAACCAGATACTTAGCATCAGGCTTGGGACAGACATGCAGGAACTGTGAAGGTCAACGTTCAATGTATCCACGATATTTGCATCCAGGACATTGCAATACCAAAACAATTATGTCAATGTAGTGTGCAATTACAAACTTGTGAGTTTTTGTGTTAGATAATGACTCGGATGTTTTGAGGATGCTGAGGTATCTTTAGTATTCTTCAAACAGAGATGTTTATTTTTGGCTTCGCTGGGATCGAATTGTCCCATTAATCCCGTAATACTAGCCACGGGTGCTCTAGCGATGAGCCTTGAATTATCTGTTGCCATAAATCAAGATAAACCACAACTCTAGTTCCATCGCAAGGGGCTTGGGGATAGACAACCCGATCCAGCCTTTAGGACGATCGCACCACATTTGGGTGCTATTTCCCCTTAGATCGCTGGCTCTCCGACTTATCTCCCGATCCAACGAACAACACATCTTGATCTATCCAAGAAAAACCCGTGAGGTAGGGTGGGTTCCAGCCTGCAATGAATGTTATTGTCCAGTGACCGTCGTTCGCATGTCTAGTCTTGGTCCAGTCATCATGCCATATTCATGAAGTAAAGGTAACAACAAAAAGAAGCACAACTCCGCTTATAATTCATGTAGGCTTAACCGGGAATTGGGCAGATGTGGATTTCTGGATCTGCAATCCTTGCCTTCTATAAGCGGAGGACGTCGACCTATTCCCACAACATTTACTAATGGGCCTGCGGAACCCCCAAAGGGAACATTGATTTCGGACACACTCTTCATATCTTCGCATCTTTCTGCGCACCCAGCACGACACAGAAGTCATGTCCAAAAGATAGCATCCTTCGAAGGTCGATGTCGGCACCAACCGAGGTATGAGCTTTATTTAGAGGAAGTTTCACTAAGCACCAGGAGACAGTTCAGTCCAGTAGCTGCAGGGCACGTTAACCCTTCTTCTTGAAGGCACCCTCAGACACTACTCAGCCACGTTTTCAGCTTGGGAGAGTGTGTAACTCTGCTCCTCAAGTCTCCTAGTTCCCCCACTACCGCAAACATGAACCGGACTGAGGGTACTATGAAATGACCCGAATTTGGGACGGCGACTGCACGCACACAAACCCCATTCGGACCTACTTCCGATCCATTATGTGTCTCAGATGGGAGTTTGTGTGTCCCTTGTATGCCTCAGAAAAGGCCGGCACCGTGTCTCGTCCGACTGAGTACATAATCAAGGTTGATACAACGTTCAAGTGGGTGTACTTGAATGCTTATGAAGGGGTGTCTGCGAGTATCCAGTTTGACCCGAAGCGATCGAACAAGGCGCCGATAAGTAGAGCACCTCAGAGTCCCGATTCAAAATTGGTGCCGGACGCATGGCCTATACAATCTAGACACTGAACAGAGCTCTGAAGAATATTATTAGCATAGAGGAAGAGGATGAACTGAAACACCACACCTTGCGAGCTCAAGCGGAAGCCTACAAAGTATGCACCGGTCCGGTTTGTTTACAACCTATTTCGCATCGACGATATATTAGTTTCCTTGCATACGTTACCTCACCGTTGTCAGGTTAGTGTCATTCTCGGCTAGGAACGTTCTTAGATTCCCTATCGTCCAGCTGCTCAATTACGAACAAATTCTCAAACTACCTCAGAAGCGTCCGGGTGTTACCCTGCTCGATACCCGTCGGTTGCCACTGCTGCGCATTTTGGACTTTTTCTGTTTATGGATGGCTCAGGTGGCTGTTCCGCGTATCTAGTCATTAAGTAGCGGCTCGCGCAAGGCTATGCTTGATGGCTGGCCAGTACAGGACCCTATTGCCTCGAACCTCTTGACTGTGATCTTTTGTGTATCCACTATCACCCCCTATTCAAAGGTTAACGCCGTCGGAATTATGGGAGCACGCTCACAACTTCTTGGGACCATGCTAGACTTTCCATACAGGGTTTTCTAGTTGCGACGCATTCAAATGAAATCACTACCATTCAGGAGCGTACTCACTAAACCGGGATCCCTTACCTCTTTAGCTCTCCCCACCCCTAATAAGGGGCTATATCGCCGCCATACGTGGTTGTTTCTTTATTTGTTTGACGAGGAAAGACCATTTGAGCTGGTCCATCGTCTTGCCGCCTTACTTTCCCCTGAGCTCGGTTCTGCCATTTTCGGAGGGCTGGATGGCCAACCTGAGAAGTGTTTGAAAATAAAAACTCTCGGGAACGGAGGGGAGCTAAGGTAGTTCTGGTATTCACCAGAATATTATGGAAGGGGGTCTAGAAGGGGGAGGCTTTTCGAATCAAGGTGTTGAAAGTTGATGTGGAATAAGTTTCAAGGAATTACAAAGGGATGGGAAAATTTACCATGTGAAATGATAGGTTACCAGCCTATTGTAGTATATAGAATGGGTCGGTTGTTGAGCCTAGGGCATGAGGATAAGTTGTACGAAATAGTCATTGCATGGACTTCTTCCACAATGTCATTTCCACAAATGATCCAATGGTGTGCCTGTGGATGTTCTTGATATTGGCGATCCTACAATGTGCATCCAAGATGCGTGGGTTCAGTGAATAGTTCTTGACGTCAGTGGCAGATTTATAGGCGGACTGTATGTAGCACCAGCGCCTCTCGGGCCCGGGTTCCGACAATCCCATCACTGGAAATCCGTCCTCAATGTTGACCCTTGACTCTGACGCTTACCTTCCCTGAGGTATGAGGGGGTGTCAACAAAACACCAGCTGTCCCACGTCACAAGTTTACCTGGCCACAGTTGCTCTCAGGTCTTCCCTAGACCAATGGTTCTTGCACCATGTTTTCTCCAGAAGCATCCCCCTGCCGGGGTGGTGGTGCTGACACACTGCCCCGTTCCTGGTCGCTGAGTTCTGAATATATATAGATTTTTAACACATGAAAACATTTTAGAAAAGGTCAAGGGAAGATGAAAGGCTCGAAAAAGTTCGCCAATTGATTGAAGTCTTAATTAGAGGTTACCAGAAAGAGATAGGGAAGATCTAGGAAAATCTGGGAAGATGCTCATGGCCGCGGTCTACAACTTTGATGGCCGGTACCTATTTCGGTACTATGGCTTGACGCTTGGTTGATACTAGTTTTCTGGAATCGTCTGATCTGCGGGTCTGGGACTTTGTTACCGAGTGTGCTCCAGGGAGCTGGACCTGTATGGCCTAATGAGATCAGGTCACTCATGCTACGCTACTTTCAAGGTACCTACTCCTCCCTTTAGTAGTATAGCGGGTGGGGCTTCCCCCGCGTCTGTGGACTGGACCCCACGACAACATAGCCACTCCAGACTATATAAGCCCATGATTCCACTGAGGTATGGTGCAAAGCGGCGACGTATTAAACCCGGTAAGTAAAGCTTCAACCATTCCTTGTCATAATAATGATCAATTCAGGTGTAGTATATACCCAAGTTCATAAAAGTGCGAATTCTGTCAAGTTCTAGTTCGATTTCCAATGTCTCCCGCGAATACGGTTCCCCCTCTGAATAGCGCAAACAAAGGGCCGCTTCCATTGGACTCAACTTTGTATGATTTGGACGAGGGGCAACAAACTTTTTTCAAGCGGATCACCGGCATCGCGGGCAGTGAAGATTTAAAGCAACATATCATAAGTGTTCAAGCCAAGGCATATGAGGTGGGCTATTGTTTGCATTGGACCGAGGCGCGCTTAATATTTGCTTTCAGCTTTTCCCATATCCCTGCATATGGCACTTCACTTTTGCGAAATACAGTGAAGTAAATTAGTAACATCATGTTATGATACCAATGTGTTCCCCCCCAGGCTGCCTATCTCCCGACTGCCGTATTACGAACAAGCGCTCTTACTGCCCACGAAGCACCGAGGCGCTCTCTTCCTCGATGTTGGCTGTTGCTGTGCGCTCCTTCTCCGCTTCCGCCCATGACCACCACTCATAACCATTGCTCAAGTTGGAAGTGACTTGCGCAAGATCGTATTTGACGGTTGGCCCGCAACGAGGACAATCGGTTCCGACGTATGTCCAAGTAAGCCTATTTTACCAACCCGTCATTCGAGGCGACTGATAAATTTTCATTATAGAGTTCTGGGAATGGGGTCATGATCTATACAGAACATCGCCCTTGACATTTCCTGCAGGCTTCGTTCCTGGAGATGCGTTCAGCCTGGATATATTATCACACCTCGAACCATCATATTCCGCCCCTTTGACACCAAAGCCAACCGAACTTACGTCGTTGACGTCTCTCAATCCCTTACAAGGCCATCTTTCTGTCATCCATGCATCACTGTTCTTCCACCTATTCGATGAAGAGAGGCAACTTGATCTGGCCCGTCGAATTGCTGGTCTGCTCTCGTACAGGCCAGGTTCAATGATTTTTGGTGGCCATTATGGCCGCCCCGAGAAAGGGACTAGAACAGAAGTGCTTGCGGATGGATTCTTGCACACTCAATTTTGGCATTCTCCGGAGTCGTGGAGGGTGCTGTGGGAGGAACAAGTGTTCCGTAGGGGGAGTGTCAGGGTTGATATCGAAAGGACCGTGGATGAGCTTTCATTCATTGAGGAGCCGAGGAATGGCTCATTTTATTACATGAAATGGTGTATCACCCGACTTTAGTAATTACACAATTAGTAGCTATAGTATATCAATCTTCACTTGGCCCTTCCCCCGCTTCAAGAATTCGGAGTTCAAGCTCAACGTATGCAGTCCCCCATAGCCAGCACCCTAGTACTCTTCCTGTGACCCACACAACCCTGTGGCGTCCTCCAAACTCCAGCTAAGGGAAAGTTGTACCTACAGAATAACCACGTAACGCCGGGCAACCTGGAAGTAGTTCGTGGGGGTGGTGGAGTGTCAGCGACGGGTCTGTGAACGAAAAGAGGGTGAAGTGCGGGTATGACTGCACCCGTCAATCGTTTGGGGCTCCAAAATCCCGAGGAGTCAGAAAGCGGACGGCTGCTCGAACGAGGTGGAACTTATGAGAATTTGATGTTACCGGATAACATGATACAGTTAAATGCTCAGAGATACAGGTATTTATAGTGTCTATTTTCCTAACACCATATCTACGGGGTCGCTGGCCCAAGGCGAGGAGACCACAATACGCATAATATGAAGGGTTCTCAATGGTTATGGAAACGGGGGTGGGACGAAAAATGGCAACACGAAAATGGTCTTCTAGTCTTCTGGGCGCCCGTTTCACTGGTAGCCGACCTGCAGTCTTTCAAACCTGATGGGGGATGCAGACACTTGACGAGCACTCATCACCAAGGATTCCTGCACTGTACTGCTTGCAGTTCTATTAGTAGGTCTGGCAGCTGTATATATATATCATTGATATTTTATGCGCATTTTCAAGAATTTGTGCACAAGTTCTTCTACATGTGCACTTCTTTTTTGTCCATAACGGCGCCTCATAGTTCTGATGCAAACATGGCATACTAGACACCCCCCGCGCAACTTTCGAAATAACCACTCGAGCACCTAGAATAACCCGGGTTTTCGTTACAAAAATCAGACGACTGATAATGGAAACGGGAATTTCAACAGGTACATGCCCACCCTCATTGTCCCTCAAAGAGTCGGGTTGATCGCAGCCATCAACAGCTGTGGTATCAGCGACGTTTATTTTCATACCATGTTACGGCAGAGGAAGAAGACGGCAGGCAGTTGTGGTCGCAGTAGACACGGAGTGGGTCGGGAAGGAAGACAAATGTATATCAAAATGACTATCGTTGCTGACAGGTAGTAAGCGTAATAATCATCATTTAATACAGCTTAGACCTCAGCCTCATCCATCATGATCCTGAGCCGCAACAAATGCGTCCGAAAAGCCGGACCTCCTATTGGTTGCAAGCTCCAACTAGTAGAAAACCCGAGATAAAGTTATAAATGCCTCGCACTCGATCCAACTGTGTACTAGGCGAGATAAGGACGAGTAGAAACGGAGACGAAGGAAAAACGTCAAGCGCAGAACGCTATTGTTGGCATCTAAATGAAGAGTGATGTTTGGTTGTGCTGTCTGGACCAAACAAGTTCGCCAGGTCACAGCCGACTTCATGTAGAATCTTGGGTACTTAAATACTGAGTACTGAGTACTGAGTCTTCGTTCAATGAGCCCCGAATTGATCTGTTCTGATGCAAGGACTTTGCCTCCTCTCGATGAAAGCTTATACACTCTCGGGACAGATGAGTTGGCTTTTTTCAAAGACCAAACTAGAATCACGGGGAACGAGGAATTGAAGGGGCACATTATTGGGGTTCAAAAGAAAGCGTATAAGGTGGTTCAGTCTTTTACCTTCAAACCTCCGCTCTTACTGAAAGAATGATAGCTGTACGGGTACCAGTGTATCCGACGATTTGGGTTTGTCAGGTGGGTTCCATAGCATGTGTTTACTGCGTTTGATTGATTCTGGTCATCCCCCTGGTAGGCTGAAGATATCTCGTCAACCTATCTATCAGCGGGTCCTTCAGCTATCCAAAGAACGCCCAGGGGCGCTCCTTCTTGATATTGGGTGTTGCTGTATGTATTGAGACTTTCTCCTGTTGCCACTTGGTATCTGATGCAGAGATTAGTCGGAAACGACATCCGCAAAGCAGTGTCCGATGGATGGCCAGTTCAGCACGCATTGGCTTCCGACCTTCGAACAGGTAGTTCCACAAAATCATAGTTTAATTCTTCCCACCTCATCACACTCGAGGGCAGGTTTTTGGGAATACGGACATGAGCTCTTTCGGTCAACGCCAGAAACATTTCCGGCTGCATTCATCGCAGGAGATGCCTTTGATCCTGCAATGATCTTACCCCGAGAGCCTTTTTATATAGATTCGCCGCCCATACACCCAAGGCCGACCGAGCTTCATTCACTCATATCCCTTAATCCTCTTCAAGGTCATATAACCGCCATCCATGCTTCGTCTTTTTTCCATCTTTTCGATGGGAACAAACAGTCCGAATTAGCGAGACAGATGGCTACTCTTTTATCAACAGAAACAGGTTCAGTAATATTCGGATCACACAATGGTCAGCCAACCAAAGGATATAGACCTGATCCTCTCAATTTTAGAGGATATAATCAATTCTGTCACTCACCTGACTCATGGCGCGATCTCTGGGATGGTCAGATCTTTAAGAAGGGTAGCGTACGGGTCGAGGCTGAATTGTTGGAGGATGAGAGGGCGGATCTGGCCGCTGCTGATGGGGTGATTTTCTACCTACTAAAGTGGTCCGTAACTAGACTTTAGGTAGAAAGGTGCGTTATTTCTCGCCATTGCAAGAAACTTGCTAGAGAGTTTGATTACGGAAAACAGAGTTTCACCATGCACCATTAGTGGGCAACAGTGGCGGGGTCCTAACACAGGTGACTGGTCACCGTCATGGCACTAGTTACACAAACCCGCTTAATGATTGGGCCACGTTCTTTCCATTCCCATCTTCATCTCCATTGTACCGGATAACAGACAGGAGCTCAGTTCTACTTTTACCGACTGCGGACACCGATAATTTTATCTACCTTTCATCGCGCCTTGCGCTGGTTGAGATGACGATGCGATTCTGCCGGCAGTCATCCAGGTTGCCAGACCTGAGACGATCCCTCATCTAGCCAGTATTTATGGCCAACAACTCTCACCAACCCACGACACAGGCGTGGTCATCATGTAGTTTCATCACTAGATAGTGATGAGAGAATAGCTCCCGACATGAATTTTCCTATCCTTAAACGGGACGGATCCGAGTCCTTCAAGACATAAACGGGCATATGGGACGATGCCGAGCCAAAGTAGTATACAGCAGTCATTCAAACCAAGGCATACGAGGTAGTAGTTTGTACGGTAATATGGCGATTAAACTTAGGCTCATGCTGTTCCTACTTTCGATTAAGTTTGATCAAGGTCGGCCTATTCCGCCGAATCGGCAATGGTACGAGGAAGGCCGTCTATGAATATGTGACGGTTGGCTAATGAACACGATCAGAGTAGATCTAAAAGCCAGGATTTCTTGCACCTATAGTATTGGGCTCGCCCTTGGAAGATTCTTGGCCCACACCCCGAGAACCCTGGTCGTGATCTCTCCAAGGCTACAAATTTGGGAAGATATTCCGGGGCGCTTTCATCGTGAGAGGTCTGTTTAGCCCAGAATAATCAAACCTCTAACGTCTTCTACTCTCGACCTTTGACACACTAGGCTGAAGGCCTTCGGCCTCTGGAATCGAGCCTCTGGAATCATTTACTCCCCTTCTTGGTCATGTTTTGGCAACCCACGTATCCTCTTTACTCTACCCTTTTGATGAAGAAATACAAACGACTCTTACAAAACGTATCATTCCACTGCTCTCACCGGGGCTTGATCCAGTCATTTCTAGAAGTCATTGTCCCCAAGAAGGGAGGGGAACCAAATGTAATTATCTTGGCCGCTTGGAGTCTTGCCATCGCTCGGAAAGCCGGACAGGTTTCAGATATGTTTGTGGGATTATATATATTCAAGAAAGGAACTGTTCGCTTCAGCGCCCAGCTCATTGATACTAGGGTGCAAGACCGGGATAGTGGTTATGATGGTTCCAAACTCCTCTTTGTTTGGCCATTTGAAAGGTTGTAACCTGTGTATGGGGGGACTTATCTCGCGTTTTTTCCTATTATTTGCTTGGCACTGCTGCCATGTCTGGGATCTAATTACCACGGTGTTCAACAAGGTTTGAAACACTGAATGTCCAGATCGGCGACGGCTGTCTCCGTGATTGATGATTGGGGCTGGGTATCATCATGATCTATATCTTTTCATTTTTCTGCGTTAAAAAGACCGTCTTCTGTCATCGGGTCATCAAATGTAGTAGCAACAACTGTGGGATGGTGGAGTGGGTTCTTACGTGACATATGTCCGGATAACTCGCTCTGAGTTCGTGATTACACATTCCTGATCGCTTCGGATGCGACTGATGATTTGGTGCCGAGTGGACTATTTAAATACGGAATCGCAGAAGTCCCCGAACATCCACAGAACAATGGTTGTAGGCCCACCATCGCTACCCGAGATACCACCCCTCGATTCAAGTCTTCTTGCACTCAAACCAGAGGAATCTGACTTCTTCAAAACCCTGACAAACATATGGGACGACGACGAGCTGAAGAGACACATAATTGGCGTGCAGACCAAAGCCTATGAGGTGTGCGGTTTTGTACATTGCCAACCTTATATCCTTCTAATTGGTATATAAAGGTTTACTCCTATCCATGCATACGGGCTTTTTCATTTACAAAGTGTGTCCCTGCGGACCAATGACATGTGTTAACTGACCCTGACACCTGATGGATAGGTTGAAGATATTCCGTTTCCCTGTGTACAAAGAAGTCTTGCAGTTACGCGACAGATACCCCGATGCCATCTTGCTCGACGTTGGCTGTTGTTGTGAGTTCTACCGCAGCAGTGAAAAGCATAGAGATTTATTTACTTCTCCAAGTTGGAAACGATTTGCGCAGGGCTGTCCAAGACGGCTGGCTGGTACAGAACATCATTGGTGCCGACCTTGAAGCTGGTGTGTCTTCGTATATACGATAGTCTTGGGTCTTTAATAATCCATCACTTATTGTCCTTAGACTTCTGGAAATATGGACACGAACTCTTCAAGTCTTCGCCAGACACGTTTCCAGCGGCTTTCATCCCTGGGGATCTTTTCAGTCCTGAAATGATACAACTCTCTAAGCCTTTCTATTCTCCGACTTCGACGCCCAGGCCAGACAACCTTCAGACTCTCAGGTCGCTTACTCCACTCCAAGGGCACGTCTCAGCCATTCACGCTTCTTCTTTATTCCATCTCTTTGACGAAGAGTTGCAAATGACACTTGCCAAACGTCTCGCATCTCTCCTCTCGCCTGAGCCGGGTTCTGTAATCTTTGGCAGCCACGGTGGACACCCACAGAAGGAGAGTATCCCCAATATCCTCGGACACACTATGTTCTGCCACAGCCCAGAAAGCTGGTCGGATCTATGGAATGGCCAAGTGTTCCAGAAGGGAAGTGTCCGTGTTGAAACACAACTTATTCAGACAAGAAGACCAGAGCTGGGTCGTGGAGGTTTAGACCTCCATTTGTTAGTCTGGTCGGTCACCAGGTTATAGATAAATGTACCGTTATTGTCCTCTGTTCCTCATCGAAGTTGTATATCCGTATAGTCGGCACGTAACCATACGCCCCTTCGTTGTTACGCGGTAGCACTCCACACTTTATCAGCGTATAGCTGTAGATACCTATAACATTTGATGGGAGTCGTGTCGTGACGTAGACCCAATATGCCTTCGCAATGAGACCTGGCGTGAATGGAAGGAGAAGCCCCTATCAAGCACATGTTCAAAGTTTGTGGCCAAATCAGGAATCTCCACGGGATAAGAAATTGGCGGTCGCTCGAGGATCAGCTAAAAATCAGCACACGGTCAGGGTATGGGATCTCTCACGTGATCACGATGAAGATATCTCGTCATTCAAGTGACAGTCACTCAATGTCGGGCCCGATACAGGCGCCTATAAGGTGATAACTGAACCAAATATAAATATTAAGCCGAAGAGATCCTTCTTCTCCTCTGCTGTGCTGGCACTGGGCCCGACACGGACCTGGTGAAACAGGTGATATTTACAGCTGGCTACCTACCGTTTACTGCAGCGTCCACAGTGTCTGAGGATCTGAACTACTAGAATCTACTGTCGGATGTGGAACCGAGGATACAGCCAGTAGAATTCGTCGCGTGTCTAGGGGTTGTCGAATTGGGAGTGGGATGCCAGCCGGAAAGCCTTCCGAGCTATTATTATATCTCGCAACCATCTGCGAATCTTGCGCGACATTCAAGCAGGGTTTAAAATCCATACACACCATTATCTCTCCTTATCTCCTCACACAATGTCGCAAAATGGCGTCGAACAGGCAGTCAAGAGACCATTGGATCCAACACTACTCAACCTCAATGAACAAGAAGCTCATTTCTTCAAATCTCTGACTGGCATTCAGGGCGATGAAGAGCTTAGGGAGCATATAATTCAGGTCCAGACGAAAGCATATGGGGTATGTTCCCGGAAAATACTACGTCAACCGCCTTTTAAGTTCTAACGGTCTCGATAGGTCTATGGCTATCCATGTATCCAATCGTTTTCCTTCACGACGTGAGTCCACTCAGTGGAATAAATATATGCACATGCCGAAATAGGGTATATAGTTTAAAGATTTCTCGTCTACCCGCCTATAAACAAGCACTTCAGCTCTCCCAGACTCGGCCTGGAGCAATTCTGCTTGACATAGGTTGCTGCTGTATGTATCTTTGTTCTATATCACATTACCCTGCTAATCGTTGTGCTCGACAGTTGGTAATGACTTGCGAAAAGCCGTAGTTGATGGCTGGCCCGTCGAGAATGCAGTTGCATCCGACCTCCAAGCGGGTATAGCTCAAACTACACATTTCCTCCAGCCCACTGACATCTATATTTTTCAAAGCATTCTGGAACTATGGACACGAGCTATTCAAATCGACCCCCGAAACCTTTCCTGCTGGTTTCGTGCCTGGCGACTCCTTTAGCTCAACTCTCATTGAGCCGAGAGAGCCGTCCTATTCCAAGCCATTGACGGCTCGGCCAAGCGATCTCCGAACCTTAGAGTCCCTTACTCCCTTACAAGGTCATATTTCGGCTATACACGCTTCATCCTTCTTCCACTTGTTCGACGAAGAGGGACAACTTTTACTGGGGAAACAGCTTGCCACCCTGATGTCCCCAGAGCCAGGATCTATCATCTTTGGCAGTCATGGTGGTCGGGCCGTCAAGGGTTTGAGGACGGAGGTGATTAACGCTCGCGGTGGACATAGCTTTTGTCATTCACCTGAATCTTGGAAGGAATTATGGGATGGCGAAATATTCGAGAAAGGCAGCGTCAGAGTAGAGGCAAAATTAATCGAACGTGAGCGCAGGTCAACTGACCGACCAGGATTTATCCGCCATTGGCTGGTTTGGTCTGTTACTCGTATATGATATATGATCATTGACGTCATGGACTGTTATTGCCTATTCCCAGGCTGGATGGAGATGGCGGGAGGAGGGAAACCCTGTCGAACGAACTATTACCAGTCCAGATCGTTCTCAGGACCTGTCTTTTCAATAGCGAATGTATTCTGTCACTACCTCCCACGTGGAGAATTATGCACATGCGACGCTAAACTTGAACTAATAGTCTGTTCCCAGAGATTCGGCACCGTCAGGACGGGCTTATATACCTGTGTGTCTCTCAGTAGAATCACCCCCCCCCCCTTCCACTAGAACGGGGGTGCTTCCTCAGCTATGGCTACTGGACGGAGGGAAATTGCCAAGCTTTTTCCGGACCCAAGCCTTCTCGTACTTGAGAAGGAAGAGGCCGAATTTTTCAGGGCGCTAACCGGAATCAAGAATGACGGAGAACTGAAGGAGCATATATCCAATGTGTCGGCTAAAGCGTACGAGGTGGGTGGCTGGGTAGTTGAAATGATGCTGAATGCTGACGTTTTAGTAGACGTTCCCTTACCCATGTATCCGTGGATTCAGGTTTACAAAGTATGCCTGTTCGCCCGGCTGTGCTCAAGCCAATTGGCTAACTCTGGTCCCTCATCAAGGTTGAAAATATTACGACAACCGAGTTACAAAAGAGCTCTCAAGCTGGTGCAGGAGCATCGGGGAGCGATTCTGCTCGATGCGGCATGTTGTTGTGAGTTCTTGAACCATGCTATGATCTTGACTTTTACCATTGAGTGGACCTGGTTTAGTTGGAAACGACTTGAGGAAAGCTGTACTCGATGGATGGCCAGTTGAGAATGCGATCGCTTTTGACCTCGAGTCCGGTAAGGCATCTCAACACTATTCTTAGGGCAGAGGTGACTCTTTCGGAACATATCACATTTTTTAGCATTCTGGGAATGTGGCCATGAACTCTTCAGATCCACGCCACAATCATTTCCAGCGGGCTTCGTCCCTGGGAGCGCTTTCGACCCCAGTATCATCCAGCCTCGCGAGCCCTTCTATGAACCCCCTACCACACCTCGTCCTCAGGATCTACCATCGCTGAACTCCCTCACACCTCTCCAGGGCCACATCTCAGCCATCCACGCGTCCTCGTTCTTCCATCTCTTCAATGAAGCCGAGCAATTGACACTAGCGAAACAGTTGGCATCACTTCTCTCCCCTGAACCTGGTTCTATGATATTTGGGAGCCATCGGGGCACACCGGTCAAGACAACCACAAACGATCTAATGGGTTATTTCATGGTGTGTCATAGTCCAGAATCATGGCGAGAGATATGGGATGGGCAGGTCTTTCGAAAGGGGACTGTGAGAGTTGACGCCGAACTTGAAGAGACAAAACTTGAGAAGGATATAATGCCTGAAAGCGGAAAGTTCTGGTATCTAGTTTGGTCTGTCACGAGAATTGCTTGTTCGCCCCTGACTCGGATGTGAATGTGATGGACAAATCTTATTGTATTTTTGTGGTTGCAGTTGCCGAATTTTTCCTCGTCGTGTTTTCCACAAGTTCCCATGCGAGAGATATTAATGCATTTCTTCCGATGGTATCGGCGATGAAGACATCATGGCAAGTGTCCTACTGACCATGGTCCTGACGTGTGGTTGTAGGGTTAGACTGGCCGCGGATCATCAATCATCAATGTTGGTAATGACTTGCGAAAGGCCGTAGTTGATGGCTGGGAATGCAGCTGCATCCGACCTCCAAGCGGGTATAGCCCAAACTACACACTTCCTCCAGCCCACTAACATCTATATTTTCAAAGCATTCTGGAACTATGGACATGAGTTGTTCAAATCGACCCCCAAAACCTTTCTTGCTGGTTTCGTGCCTGGTGACCTCAACTCTCATTGAGCCGAGAGAGCCATTCTATTCTAGGCCATTGACGGCGGGGCTAAGTGATCTCCGAACCTTAGAGTCCCTTACCCCCTTACGCGGTCATATTTTGACTATACATGCTTCATCCTTCCTCCACCTTTGTTCGACGAAGAGGAACAACTTTTACTGGGGAAACAGCTTGCCACCCCGGTGTCCCCAGAGATCTATCATCTTTGGCAGTCATGGTGGTCGGGCTGTCAAGGGTTTGAGGACGGAGGTGATTAACGCTCGCGGTGGACATAGCTTTTGTCATTCACCTGAATCTTGGAAGGAATTATGGGATGGCGAAATATTCGAGAAAGGCAGCGTCAGAATAGAGGCCAAATTGATTGAACATGAGCGCAGGTCAACTGATCAACCAGGAATTATCTACTTGTATATGATCATTGACGTCATAGACTGCTACATCAGTATTGCCTATTTTCCCAGATTGAACGAAGATGGCGGGAGGGAAACCCTGTCGAGCGAACGATTACCAGTCCAGATTGTTCCCAGGACCCATCTTTCTGATAGCGAATGCATTCTGTTACTACCTCTCACGTGTAAAATTATGCACATACGACGCTAAACTTGAATCAATGGTCTGTTCCCAGAGACTCGGTGCCGTCAGGATGTACTTATATATCTGTGGTATAGAATCACACATCTTCCCCTTCCACCAGAACGGAAGTGCTTCTTCGGCCATGATTACTGGATGGAGGCCGATTGCTAAGCTTCCTCTGGATCCAAGTCTCCTTGCACTTCAGAAGGAAGAGGCCGAATTTTTCAGGACGCTGACTGGAATAAAAGGTGACAAAGAACTAAAGGAGCATATAATCAATGTGTCATCTAAGGCGTACGAGGTAGGTGGCCGGGCAGTTGAAAAGATACAGAATACTAACGTTTCAGTAGACGTTCCCTTACCCGTGCATCTATAATTTCCTATTCACAAAGTATGTCTGTTCGCCCGGCCGTGCTCGAGTCAATGGTTAACTCTGGCCCCAGGTTGGGAATGTCACGGCTGCCGGGTTACCAGAGAGCTTTCAAGCTGGTGCAGGAGCATCGGGGAGCGATTCTGCTCGATGCGGCATGTGGTTGTGAGCCCTTGAGTCATGCTATGATCTCGACTTTTATTATTGAGTGGATCTGGTTTAGTTGGAAACGACTTGAGGAAAGCTGTATTCGATGGATGGCCAGTGGAGAATGCGATTGCATTTGACCTTGATTCCAGTAAGGCGTCTCGACACTATTCTTAGGGCACAGAGGTGACACTCTCGGAATATATCACATTTTTTAGCATTCTGGGAATGTGGCCATGAACTCTTCAGATCCACGCCACAATCATTTCCAGCGGCGTTCATCTCTGGGAGTGCCTTCGATCCCAGTATCATCCAGACTCACGAGCCCTTCTATGAACCCCCTACCACGCCTCGTCCTCGGGGTTTGCTATCGCTGAAATCCCTCACACCTCTTCAGGGCCATATCTCAGCAATCCACGCGTCGTTGTTTTTCCATCTCTTCAATGAAGCCGAGCAATTGACACTAGCGAAACAGTTGGC
>MU151252.1:32160-46512 GCA_015584085.1 Macrolepiota fuliginosa MF-IS2
AGAACGTCGTTCAACAGAACCAACCGACCATCGCACGCAACATGTCAGAGGCTCGAGTAATTCACGAGAAGCTCGCATCGGGACCGAATTGTCAATCATTCGATCAAATACAACGCGAAACCACCCCAGTGCTGATGGCGCGCCTCAAAGAACTCGAGTGTTTCTGTCTGAATAACGCCAATCCTATAAATTTTGATGGGTGGGTGGCAGGTTCTGTTCGCTGCGCGCTATTAAGGGAGATTTCTCTCAGTTATGTCGAGACTTCATACGTGGCTTTCGGTGCGATAACGATTCTTGGCTTACAACAGCAGGCTCTGCTCTCTTACAAGCAGCAGTGTGAACTTCATAAAAGGGTTGGGGCGTGGCGCCGGTACGTGCTGCTATTCTCTCAGTCGTCATTAGCTCCTGACGCATGCGTTGCCTAGTGATGAGCCTAGCAAACAACAGAAAAGAAGGGATTGCCAGGCCACCTCCCCAGCGCTTCCGCCCCTCCAACCCGAAACTTCGACTCTCACTAACCAGGACTTCCCCGGGACCAATGACGCTATCAAGCATGACGATGCCATCCGCAGGGTGGAATCGAACGACCTTTCAGTTGTCGGAAGACTCTTTGGGATGTCTCAACGGCAGGATGGCGAGCAGGACTTGTGGCGGCTTATGAGTCTCGAGGTTGAACGGGAATGCATTTCTTTTGACCTCAAGTTCAACGATGTTCCCTCGGTTCCGCATACACGGGAAGAGCTGAAGGCATTGATCGCAGAAACCGATTGGGTGTTTTTAGGGGATCCTGCGACAAAGTAGCCATGCCTTAAAATTTTCTTGCAGGTAATTTAACCGAGATATGTTTTACGGGTGCGCGTGTTCCAGGGAGACCCTATAATGTATATCTAACGATAGAGAAAGACCCGGAAGAAATCGGGTTATTATATAACGAGGGAGGTTAGATTCAGTGCTTAGAACATGAGTGGATGCCAATAATGGAAGCATGCAACGTCTCAGTCGTGTTTTCAGAACGAATTTGCACTTCCTACCATCCGCACTTAACCCAATTTCTTCCGGGTCTTTTTCTATCATTAGATATACATTATAGGGTCTCTCTGGAACGCGCGCGCGCCCTGTTTATTCGAAGGGGTGCATATGGTACATGCAAAACACGCATTTTTGAGTCCCCAGGTCACCTCCACCCTCTCGTACCGGCATCCTTCTTGTTACAGCTTCGGACCAGGTCGGCAAAGGGCATGTTGACCCCACATAATAGCGGCCTGGAGCTGGTGTTCGTGATGTTCGAATGAATTAAAAGAGACTTGGCAGAGCAGCAGTGCAACGAGTCAGATAAGCTAGGAGGGGGCTTGAACAGAGTAACGAGGTAGAAGCCAGAATAACGAGAGATTAGGCCACGGATACATCTGAGGACGCTTTTAGAGCCTTATTAATCAGCGCGGGGCGACTTGCACGTAATTCCAAAGTCGATTATGGCCTTACTCTGGTGTCAGCGGGCCATCTTTCCCTGAAACCCCGAGAAGGACCAAGGGACCCCGAACCAACCAAATGTGCTTTGAGGCCAAGAGTTTCCCTGAAGAGATTAGTGTTATCGGAGCTAGCCATTGATCGATGGGGTAGCTCATGTTTTTAATTGAATCAATGCTGTCTACGTCCTGCTGCGGTTCCGTAGTCTGAATTGTTTCAAACTCCATCCTTGGTGGGCGAAAACGCGAATTAGGCCAATCATATACAGAATGATATAATTATTGAAAGCCAGAGGCAGGGTTGTGGGGTGCGCTGGGCACCAGTATGAACGCAATGAATGACCGTGCGCACAACACCGATGATGATCGGATCTGCCACTAGGACCAACCGGGTGGAGGCTGGTAGTCCTTCAATGTGCTCGGTCTCCCGCTCCACGATTTCTGCACAAAAGACATTCGCTGGTCTTCCTTCGTGCGCTGAAGAAGAGAAAAGTTTGCTGCTTCGATATAACCTTAAGGTATATTAGGCTTCAAGTCTTCTCCGAGATCTCGAATAGCAAAAAGGGAGTCCTGGCGTTCTCTACTCATATGGTAGTGTGTCGGGAATCGCTTCTATTCCTTTGGTTATCCTGCCTATGTGGCAGTATTTCTTCAGATGACGGTCTCCCAAAGGCTCCTCGTTATCCCACCCAACTTATTCTAACTTGCATACCCTCATGGAAACACCTGAATCCCAGGACATTGTTATCTCTTCCCGTTCTCCTTCCCTGGTATCCTTACAGAAAACGGAACCTGCCCCTCCCTCCCCGATCTATATCAAACCCTCCCTGGGGAATTCGAGTCCCATAAACTCACTGCAATTGCCTCATACAGCACCAGCGGCTAACAAGAGTCTCCTCATCATTTCGTCTTGCGACAAAGACTCCATCTTGGAAATATGTGATGAAGTCAGGTCCCTGAATTCATCCATCGGAGACCTGGTTAACTCGCTAGTCAACAATGAACTGGAGACACGCAAATTTCACCTCAGGGCTGGAACATCGGTAGACGGCTTGCCAAACCTGCTTCAGGCTGCGCTCCAGCAGGTCAAAAGTAACGATCCTAAGCCGCTGCGACATCGTTTCTTTGACGCCATGGTGCATGATGTGATTGTGGAATTTCTTTATGATCGTCTTATGGGTGGGAGGAAAGACGACATAAGTCAGGAGTTTATGATATTCTGCAACAGCATTCAACGCGTCACTGCTAACGGTGTGGTCGTCTCTTCCTTCTTCGATAGCCAATCCACTGACTGGCCGATTCTTAGAACCTTTCCTGGATGCCCAGCACTGGAGGAGGATATATGGCAAAATTATCAATGATCCACTTCCGGGGACATGGGAAGCACTTGCACGGGATTTGATGGAGACCGTCCGGAAATACATTTGGCCGGTAATTGGAAAATCTACGGGTGGGTATTCTCCCGCTATCAAACAGAGTGCTAGTCAATTTGCGCCCCTCATCAAGTTTGCTTATGTGATTACCATGAAGATGCACAAAGGCATATTATCACAGTCGCTCAGGCTTACAAGAGCTGAAAAGGATACGTATGTGCAGTCCGACTCGGTGGACATTCGCCAGGAGATAGATGTTGCACCTGATACGGAGAAGCTTGCATGTTTCAGAAATGGAGGTCCATTCATACTCGGAAACCGTGCGTTTGGTTTGGTGGGAGCTTTGGAGGATGGGAGCGAAAAGACGTATTTGAAGCCTGCAGTGATAGTGGGGAGAATAGTTACGAGAGGGTAGTTTTCATTCTTCTTGAAATTAGTACTAGGAACGTTACACGGTGTTACAAAAGTTGGTATTGCATAGGAATCACTTGGATACGCTTGGTAGTATAACCCTTGCGTTCCCTCTGACTTTCCTGCGCTAGAGGGGCGGCTAATGATTAGTTGGTTGTCCAATCACACTGAGAGGGCGCCCCACACCTTCACAGTCCAGGTGGCAAATGCTTCGAGATTGTAACCGTTGTTGATAATCGAAATGTTGAACTTTACATCCCAGCAGCCTTTCTATAAGCGCAATATACAATATTTCTGGGGGAAACATACCTTCAGAATTTTAAATTTAAGGTTCCCATTTTGTGTACTTGCCACGCTCCAGGGTGAAAGGTCAAAAAGCTGTCGGAGATCGACAACAATGGAACAAACATGCTCAATTGCTGGGTGCAGATCACCTGTGGGTCTCGTGTGAGCGCCTTTAGGCTAATGGAGAGGGAGTCCCGGTCGCTAACCGTTTGGTGTGGTGATGAAGGTTGGAGGCTCTTCCCGCCTGCAAATGTACACCTTTTCTTCGAACTCCAAGGTCCCATCATTCACATCGTCTTCGTCGAACCACTTCTCAAAACAATGTGTCACTTCTTTATTCGGATCAAGTCCGGTGCCCTGTCTATTGTGAGCAAATCGACGTAGATATCTGAGAGATCCAGGAGGACTGACCATACGCGCGATATTTTCCCACACATCCTCAACAATTTGTACTCCATCCGAACGGCGAACGACGTTTCTTCCGACATAGTCCTCTTCATGGAATCTCTCAATAGGTTTAGCGGTGTCAGATCCGTAATGGAACTTTGTTACATATCCTTTGACCGGTTTCGATAAATACCAGAGAAGGGCGCCATGAGAAACGGTCTTGGCCATGATACCATCAGGTTTCACGAATTTGAGACCATAATCCTGACCCCAGGACTCGAGTTGTGCATATGCATACGAAGAATTGACGCAACCGCCAACCATAACAATGTTCTAGCATCCCTGTTCAGACAATGACACGCATGGAAAGGAAAATCCAAGTGCCTTAGTGGTCCCACCGGATCGTTTGTATATGTCCAAGATCCCTGTTTTGATTGCGGTTAAAGTCGGTTCGAAGAACATTTCCAACTTTCGTCTGAGTGTATGAGTTTGCATCATGAGTTTATACCTGAATTGAAGAAATGACATACGAAGGTACGTAGAGCCTCCCGTTCCGAATGTTTGCCGTTTTGAATGACTCCATAGATCCGCCTGCTCCTATCCCATATTCCCCCGCAGATGACCCGAACTAAGAAATAGACTATAAGTCCAATGTACGACGTTGTTCTAAGTGGCGAGTCTATACCCGTCTTTTGGTGTCGCGCTCAAATTCGTCCATGAGCTGGTCAATTCTTTGGGGGTTATTCCAGGTCGTTCCGACGACCTTCTCTGCTCGAGTATAAGCGAGTGAGGGTGTACGGGGCGTCGAGTGTGCTTACTAAAGATGTAGCGTTTCGCGAATTGGTTGATGAGGAGGGCCCCTGCGACAATACCTGGTACATCGTTGTCAATGTGAGAGTCAGGATCATATACTGTAGAGGATAAAGAACAAACATTTTGATGCAAATTTCTCCCTTAACTCAAGTGGGTGCTCCCGGGTAACTGTGTACGCACTGAGGCATGACAAAGTTTAGCCATAACCAAGCAGGATGAACAGTGATGGAATCACTGACGTCATGTCGATAGTCCCGCCGCCCGCATCGCAAAGGAGAACATCTTTCCCCGTCTGACTTCACTCAGTGAGCTTTCAGATACAGAGCAATGTGTAACACACCTGAAGCCATGAGTCAATGCAGCTACTATCCGCAGCGTAAACCATAGCGGCCTCCGCCTCTGAAACAAAGCTAATTCTTTTCCGTGCCTCATTCATCAACACTGCAAAATTTTCAGAGTCGTTCACATCGGCGGCAGAAAAATCCTCAAAATCTTTCCCGAAGCCCATGAAACCAGCAGCAATAGCAGCAGTCCTGATTTCGAGCTGTTGCATCATCTCCCATCCATTCGGAATCGTGAACACGACCTCCATGGTAGGAAACAACATGTCCCAGAGTTCGGAGCCAGAGGAATGGTGTTTACGGATTTGTGATTTTATATGGTCGAACATGTATGAGAGAAAGTCGACGTAGGCTCGACGTGCGGATATCAAGGGTGGAAGGGGTGGGATGAAGTCGTTGTGGCTTGTAGATTGAAGGATTGGAAAGGGGAGGTGAGAGGGTCGCAAGGCGAGCTTGAACCTGGTAAACGGGAGGAGGTTGGGAATAGATTGGTAGGCTACGGAGAAGGTGAAGCGTACCACTCTACTTTGAATAAATTCTCTTCAATTGCGCGAGCCTTGAAATCCTGTTGTT
Organism: Macrolepiota fuliginosa MF-IS2; assembly: GCA_015584085.1. NCBI lineage: Eukaryota > Fungi > Basidiomycota > Agaricomycetes > Agaricales > Agaricaceae > Macrolepiota > Macrolepiota fuliginosa. Next base: position 37,810 of record MU151252.1, read on the forward strand.
TTGTCAGAAGCGAGCTCGTACGGAAAGGAAGGAAAGTTAAACTTGGCTGGTTGTTTCCGCTCCCCATGCGACTGGATTGCCAGACCTATCATAGTAAATCACTGTCGGAACTTTATGATCTGGACAGGTCTTGATTATGAAGGAAATGTGTTAGAATTCGTTTCCGCCGAACGAATATGGCAACATTGGCGTACCTGTCCTGGCCATGAGGACACCTGAGCGGGATTAGAGGTCGAATTTCTCAACCATTCAGAACACGACATACAATTTCTAGGTTTGGGACATGTCGTGGTCGCAAGATAGAGAATGCGGCAGCTGACAATGTTGTCCCAACGTCAATGCCAACGATAAGTTTTATTTCATCTCCTTCATATTCTGAATTTCGTCGACCTTCGCCATAGAGATTAGATATTGCAAGATGTGGGACTGAAGCGGCACGTTTCTGTCGTGTGGTTTTCTTCGGGGGCATTGTGTATGGATGGACGGACAAGGTGGGTCAACATTTATTCGTCACTCCTCAATGTCGATAAAATTCCAAAGAGCGTGAGGCTGAGAATTGACATTAAGATAGAAGACATAGTGAAGGTGATGAGCTTGAGCTTGTTGTGTGGCGAGGATTCTCTGTGCATGATGGGCTATTTAGGCTCGTAACCTTGTGGACGCTCAGCGGTGATGTCAAGTGAACGTCAGGCCAATATTTAGACTTTATGATACGTAGGCGCCCGGGCCGGAATGCCAAGTAGTCTTCGAACGGGTACATGAGCACCTTGCGACGAACACGAGGGCAAGCCGCAAGAGTCCGTCCGCAGGAGCTCGGAAACCACTCGGAAGTCAAGAATGATACGGAGTTTTTGAAAGTCGTTCTATCTTCTATAGGTAGCTCCGCCCCAAAGTTTGTTCAGGGCCCTTCTTACGTGTTCCCCGGACCAAGAATGGAGAGCTGGCACGTCGCGTCGAGTGACGCCGGTTCACAGAATTTCTATTGGGAAGTCAAGCTACTACACCCAAAGACTAGCACGAAACTTGAGACGTAGAGAAGCAAAGCAGGGGACGGTGAAAAGATGTTATGGGAGACCTCGGATGAGCTGACATGGCGATCAAATAGAGTGAGTTTGCGCGGTGATATCATGGGGCAGGTTCCGTAAGTCCGGAAGGTTCTATTTGTTTGGCTACATCATCCGAGAAAAATAAAGGCGGGAACAGCCTTTGGTATTTGCGCCCCTCAGCAGCCGGAGTATTTCTGAGTTTGAGTTTTGATATGTCATGGGATAATCTCAGTATGTAGCACCTGACTTGAGGAATCTGTTGGCGATAGGAGGCAGCCATGCGGGGAGATAAGGAAGGGCTGCATACGAGTCATTGAAACCAAGCATGCGACAACAAGGCCAAAGCTGTTGCCCCGCAACACTGCGCTTGGTTTCCTTATAGAGCGCTATCTGTTACTCCTCCCCTCTTCCTTCTACTACCACCTCTCCCTTTGCTTGCTGTTTCCCCAGTGAGCGGGTATATCTCCTTATTCCTCGTCCTAGTCTATACCGATGCGCTGTTTACTCACCGCGTCCCTTGTCTTTGCCACCCTTGCTGGCAGTGTCTACGGCCACAGCCAGGACAACCATACACCTCTTAGACGGCGTAAGACTCTCGGCTTTGGTCCAGAGCACCCCCATGCTGTTTTCAAGTCGAATCCCTACCAGATTCAAACTGTTGGCTTCACACCATCGAGTCCTTCCACGGACCCCTATGACGTCGCGCGACTATTCGTAACGGATGTCCTTGGTGTATCGGACGCTGACAACTCTTGGAAGATCCGCAAGGACTCGTATACGGATGAGAATACTGGAGTCACCCATATTTACGTCCGCCAGGTCATTCATGGCTTGGAAGTCGCTGACGGAGACATGAACATCAACATTAAAGATGGTCGCGTTTTGTCATACGGCAACTCGGTAAGAATTCATCTTTTTGTCTACTCAGCGCGGAACTTAATGTTTTTCAGTTCTATTCTGGTCGTACACCTGCGCCCTTCTCTAGCACTGTTGCGCCCGAGAAGCTTCGTCATCCTCATACCGAGTTCTGTGGCGAGTTGCACAACCACGTCGCCTCTCTGGTGAGGCAGACAGCCGATTCTCAGGTTGTAATGGATGCTCCTATCTCTCCCGAACTCGCACACATCATCGATTCTAACTGCGCCCACCTTCAACTTCCCGCCTCACTTACTTCCGACCCTTCCGATTTCCGCCCTGCCCTTCTTCAATTCATGGTCGCCGCCACCCCTAATCGTGAACTCGCTGAGGATATTATGAACAACTACCAGCACCATATCAATAAGATGGCCATTTCTGACGAAAGCCATTTCGCCCCTAGCGACGAGTCTTCGCACGTTCAATTCAAGGTTGATAACGTCCCTGATGCGGTTAACCCCGTGAAGGCCCGCTTGGCGTACATTCAAGTACCCAATGAGGGCGGTGATGCCACCGAGTTGCAACTCGTCTGGAAATTCGAAGTCGAAATGGAGGACAATTGGTATGAAAGCGCAGTCACCGCAGCGGCACCCCACCGGATTGTTTCCGTCGTCGACTGGGCATCAGACTCTCCCATTCCGATCCCGTCCCCGAAACCCGCAAATTATAAAGTTTACGCTTGGGGCGTCAATGATCCTGAGTGTGGGAAGCGCACTCTCGAAGAGGAGAATTTCGACGCTCTGGCCTCACCTGCTGGTTGGCATGCAATCCCCTATGGCAACGATCCCTCGGACGACATGCGTTCGAGTGGCAAGAAAGGCTTCTGGAGGAACACCACATCGACCTGGGGTAACAACGTCTTCGCTCAGGAGAACTGGGAGGGTCAGAACGCTTATAAAGGCAACTACCGTCCCGATGGTGGACCAGAGAAGGTGTTCGATTTCAAGTACAACCCTAGAGAAACTGAGAGGGATGGTGCTTACGACGAAGCGCAATCATACATTAATGCTACCGTGACCCAGCTCTTCTACACCAACAATCTTATCCACGACTTCTACTATCGTTACGGTTTTAATGAAGTTGCCGGAAACTTCCAACAATACAACTTTGGGCGCGGTGGAGAGGAGAATGATGCTGTTATTGCTAACGCACAGGATGGTTCTGGCTATAACAATGCCAACTTCATGACCCCGCCTGATGGCTCGAATGGACGTATGAGGATGTACTTGTGGAACACTGCTCTTCCTTATCGTGATGGTGACTTCGAGGCTGGTATCGTCATCCACGAGTACAGCCACGGTCTTAGTACGCGTCTGACTGGTGGTCCCGCCAACTCGGGTTGTCTTGGATGGGGTGAAAGTGGAGGAATGGGTGAGGGTTGGGGTGACTTCCTCGCGACGACAATCAGGGCCAACCGCAACTACTCTGACTACGCCATGGGTGCTTGGGCGGCGAACCGTGAGGATGGTATTCGCAACTTCATCTACTCGACCGACGACAGGATCAACCCGTCGACGTATAAGACTCTCGATAAGCCTGGCTACTGGGGCGTCCATGCGATTGGCGAAGTCTGGGCCGAGATTCTATGGGTCGTATCGCAGAGGTTGATTGAGAAGCACGGTTACTCCGATGCGTTGTTCCCGCCCGCCCCTGGCCTTGATGGTAAGGTACCGAAGGACCACCACTTCTGGAGGGATGACAAGGAGTTGTATGTGCCAAGACACGGTAACACTTTGGCTGTTCAGTGCGTGATTTCTAGTTTATCTTGGCTTGGTCTGGAGTGCTGATTCTGGCTGCGAAATAGGCTCGTGATCAATGGAATGAAGCTTCAGCCATGTAGACCTTCGTTCTTCGACTCTCGTGATGCCATCATCGAGGCCGATCGAGTATTGACTGATGGAGAAAACGTGTGTTTGTTGTGGAAGGCGTTCGCGGAGAGGGGATTGGGTGTTGATGCACGTGTTGAGGGTAGGACACCCTGGGGTGGAGGCATCCGTACCAATGTGAGTCCTTGATTGTCTTGTCTTGTTCTATTGGGGAGAGATCGCTGATATATCTAATCCAGGGATACATCGTTCCCTCGCAATGCCAGGATGACGGTGGTGATGACATTGCCAAGCAATTCCTATAAACGCGAAGCGTCTTGAAAGTCTACGCGCCGACTATAGATATCATGCTCCCGTCCCCTTCGACTACTACCTGTGATACCTCTCACATTGGATATCACTGGATCTAATGACGGATCACTCGTGGATCTCTTCTCTTCGCTTGCGCAGATTTACCTCATTTCATCCTATATCATCTATTTGTCATTTTGGCATGAACGTTCTATCTATTATACGCATCTCGTCATTTCATCTAGTTCTGTTGTTTTGTCTTGTCTTTGTTCGTCAGTCGTATAGTCTCGAATGCCTACCACTGGCTTTTGATACGTTCTATGTCCGCAACGGCTTGTACCATATTTTGATAATTGATGCTTTCAGGCTTACACCTGCTTTTTCCGGTGCCCGAGTAAGACCCTGATCCCACTATTCCTGTTCGTTCCGCTCGCGATCACTTTTGGATGCATGTGAATCTCGTGAGGTCATTGTTAAATGTTGTGATGTATTTGTTGGTACGACGTGACGTGATCTAATTTTACGTCCTGGGACTCCTTAACCTACTTCAGCGGACGCTTGTCAATCCGATAATGGTGGAAGATGCTACAGCGCTGGTGCCACAAACTGACGGCGCATAGCCGCCGAACTCTATGGCGGACTTGATTGATACTACCGACTCTGTATGCTCGTGTGCATTGCTTGTAAGCACTATATTCCCCCCCATACTCAAACTCCCACTTCACAAGCCACCCACAGCGATACATCAAACGCCACACCTTCCACACAATGTCGCGCGAAACCCCGTTCCCTTATTCAGGTTCTCGCCTCCAGAATGCCCACAGAGATCGATCGAATCTCATACCAAATCTTTCTCGGCCTCCGTTATTGTCCAAGTCTGCCGCCCGATCATTCTCTAGGACCTCAGGGGTGTGTTCAGTGTGGCGAGGAGCCCATCATTATGCCAACAACGGCGGCTATCTTACGGACGCTAATAACTCAAAGGTCAAGGCGAGCGATCTACAGATTGTGGCCCCACACAATTCCCAAGTTAACTGGGGGACGTCTTGCGCCGATTTCTCCCCGCCGCAATAATAATTCTCGAATCCTGATATTGCATCCTGATATCGGCACAGGAGATGGCCTGTCTGCTATGCGTCGCTCATCATATATCTCTCAAAGAGATCTTGTCGCCCAATACTTCCGTGATCAAAGGCCTCTCTGAATATTTGCAATGCCCGCCCACACCGAATGGAAGTTGTTCACAGCGGCCTTAAACCAGAAAGTGGAGCAACCGATATAGCCTCATTTCAACCAATACCCATTCTGCTGAACCTAGTCCAAGATACTCATTCAGGATGACAGTAACCCTACCCACTCTGCGGCATTAGCCGTTCTAATTTTCTCACGAGAGATGTGTTTACTAGGACCTATGAGAGCCTGCGACTGCCAAGTCTTGGGATATAACACTGGTACTAATAATGCCCGGCTACTAACATACATGCGTTTGCAACCATGTCATGCGAAGCCAGTCAGATGCTTTCCCCAGAAATTCTCTTCGCTCATGCTCGTATAATTAGACGAGGATGCAGTTATTCCATGAGATCCATCAAACTCTAGCGCCAATTAATGTGGAATGCAGACCTGGGTATCCAAACACGCTCCTTTGGGAACATATACCTCCTTCTTTGGGAACCTATATCCCTTTGGGGCCTTACGAGGATCATCGGAAGAGTGTGTTCGTCCGAGGACTTGGCTGTTGAAGTGGTGGTGCAGAGGCTAGGGACCCTCAACATTCCCCAGCGATTGTTGTCGCCTCCAGCTAATATTGGACTTGCCTGCAAACTCCGTCTCGTCTGACAGAGGTCGGTATAATACTGTGAGAGCCGAAATCATGTTGCGTCGAATTGACTAGTTTGATGACCCAAGTTTGGCTCGAATCACTGGCTCTGGTTTGGTTTGCACAGGATCAGATTCTTTTGCTCCTCTCGCACGTCAGCCGCCCTTTATCAGACGCGCATCGTTCCTATCCTGGACAATACCTTGGTTTTTTGTAAGTGCTTGTCTGCCTATGGTGTTTTCCTGCCCGTCTCTCTGATCACGTGTGCCAAACTGTCAGGGACCACATCTCCAATAAATACGGGGGCTAGTTGCTTCCCTTTGTTGATCCCAGTATTCAGCCATGAAGCCTGATTCCAGTCTCCGAGTCCCAAGTTCGATACACGATATCCCGCACCAGGTATGTCCTCTATATGGCGCGATCTTGTCGAAATCGTCCTCGAAGTATTACAGAACCTCGATGGTCGCATTGAACGTGTCACTGCTTTATCGCATGCCGATCATTCTGGCGGGTATGCTGATATCATTATTGGGCGGCTCAAGAATGCTGATAACACAACCACAAAGGTGAGCAAGTGCACTACGGCATAAATGTTCACACCACCCTCCTCCCTAGGTCGCCATCAAGATTCTGCGGGTGAATAATGACCCTGAACTTATCGAAAAGATTACAGAGGTAGGTCACCATCAGTTAAGAAGAATGTATAAGTGACTGAGAAGCCTTATTCCAGCGCTTGAGGAGAGAAACGGTGGTCTGGGTGGGTTTGGACCATCCCAACATCCTGAAGTTTCTTGGATTAGCATTTGATTACGATAGGTTTGGTTGTCCCGCCCTCATCTCTCCTTATTGCGATGAAGGAACGATTGATGATCACCTCAAGAAAACACCTATCAATATCAATACTAGATTGTCCATCGTGAGTTGTGCGCTGCCTCTCCGATTGAGCGTTTGTAATATATATTTTCCACAGATGAAAGGTGTGGCAAACGGTCTTCAGTATCTTCACAAAAGGGAGATTGTGCATGGGGATCTCAAACCAGTTGAGGTTATGTATCATCCAAAGGACCTTGTGCTAATCTACCTAATAGGCAAACATTCTTATGTACAAGGGCCGCCCTCTCCTCTGTGATTTCGGTCGCTCCAAGATTCTTACCCAGCGCGGTTTCACCACTAAGCCAGTCGGAACAGTCCGTTACCAAGCCCCAGAAATTTTCGACGGGAAACCAGAAGACATGCAAAAACCCATCGATGTGTATGCCTTTGTCCTCACGTCTTACATGGTACATTTCGGTCAATGCTTGTCGATTGGTCTTATATTGGCTATCGTAGATTTGGACTAATGTGATGCCGTTCGCGGAACTTCCATCGGACGCCAGTGTCATCCTTGCTGTCGCTACCAGGGAGGCCAGGCCTCGGTATCCGACCTCAAACGTTCCGCCGGGTACAGACCTTGTTTGGAAGCTATTTGAAGATTGCTGGAGAACTAGGGCTGCGGAAAGGCTAACAGTGAATGTTGTGGTGGAAAGATTGGCGGAAATAAACAAATAAACATCTCAGCATAATGATCTCCATGTACTTCTACTTTCTCTCGAGAAATAAGCTGCTCTCCAAACTGACGGTCAAGAGGAAGTCTATATGAGTAAAGATCGTCAAAACACATCTTGAAAGCGCCGCGCCCCTGCAAAGCCTCGTTCCTCTGTGCACGTATACACACACTCTCTCTTCGAGATCGAGGTCGGATACTAAAGTGATTGACGGACATAATCACGCTTGCCCACCATGCAGCTAGGCGACTGCTTTACAGTAGGCTCCCCGTAGTCCGCCCAACATTTCCCGCATGCTTACTTACGCTTGTTGATACATCTTTCAATTTTTGTGATACACAGCGAACACTGCTCTTCGCCCTCATGATATCTATGGTGCAGGACTCCTAGAGACCAGAACTTTTGAACAAGTTCCTCAGGCAGTCAAAATTTGTCCCGTTCCCCAAGGGGATCAAAATGCTAAGACCAATTTTCAAAAAACTGAAAGAGTTCATTCACAGATTTTGCCAAATCTCCATATATAGGATGTATTACTAAATGTGGCTGGGTATCCAGTTCTCTTGCCATTTGCTCTGAAACGGGGCGATGCAACACAAATATTTGAGAATTGAATTCTCGGACCTCTCAGGAGATGCAAGGAGTGACGAAATGTTGTTGTTTGGGGTGAGAATATTATTATATTATCTACCTGTATCATGCCCAACCAATTTCATTGTGGTCGCGAATATCAAGTAGTTCTTTGTACTTGTTTCGATTACCTATTTATAGTATCACGTTTTGATCTGATCTCGTAAGGAGCAGTTCTAAAGATAATATACTCCTCTCTATATGGATCCACAACCATACTCAGAGTTGCAGCAGCAGCAGCAGCTCGCGGAATCGCTGGCAGTCTACACCTCTTGCAACTTTCATCCTCCTTCGACACCTATACGACTCAGCGAACACGTCAAAACGTTCCTCAGAGATGTCTTGGGTGACGACGTTCCCAGTGTGCTGGCAAAGCCTGCTTTGAGACCGCCAGAAGTACGGAATGATCTAGCGTTGGCGGATTATTTTGTATCGTGCGTATCATTTTGGTTCGTTGATCGTGGTATTAATGACATTTCGTGGTCTAGGTCGTCGCATAACACGTATCTACTTGCCAATCAAATCCTCGGCCGTTCGTCTGCATATTCTTATACACATGTCTTATCGCGTGGAGCGCGCTGTGTCGGTTCGTTCACTCCTACCTATACCCAGGTGTCGTCGAATTAAAGATCTGC